>LR139970.1:0-21328 GCA_900659605.1 Tisbe holothuriae
ATCGAGTGACCAGTCGAAAAAGTGAAAAAGCTCGCGCTATCAATGAACCCGTCATTCAAAAGAAAAGAATAACAATCTGTCATGGACTCAGATCATACAAATAAAAGTGACACAATTACTTACTTTTGATAATCTTAAAATAACCAGCAAATGCACCTTGCGACAGGAGTGCTTTGTTGAGCGTTTGTAATATTAAAAGTAGAGGTGTCATTTCATTTCCGGAAATGAGAATGTTCGGAAACGGAAATATGGCCCCTCGTTTCCGGAATTTCCGGAATTCCGCAGTACAAAGGGATTTTACTTTATAAATAAACCATTATCCAATAGAAAACATACCAAAATTGGGTGTAAACGAGCTTGCCAATTCATGTTGGCAGAAAAGGCTGCCAAGAAACGGCATTTAATGGCCATTAGGCAGTAAAAATGATGTAATATATATAAGAGATAAAATGTAGGAGTGGTGGTCTTTGGGGAATTCTTTAATTACTCTGGTATTCATTGGGACGTATCAAACTGAATAAAATTATCTGATTGAACCTCATTATTAGTCTTCAGAAGGGGGTTATTTTAATTCAGTTTTGACCAAATATTGGCAATGTGTTATTGTGATTTAGTTTGTATTTGGTTACTTTGCCCTTCCTTGTCTTCTCTTTGTAGTAACTCAAAGCTGCATAGGTATATAAAATTAAATTTACTTTCATAAATTCCATAATTAATCACACCAATATATAAATATTCAAGCAAATTTAGTGCACAAATGTTTGTTTAATATACAGCATACCCAAAATACAACTTTAAAAGTAAGAAATACTTCTTTTTTCTCCCATTTGTGTGATTTATGTAGTAAAAACCTTGTGTAGTACGGAATTCCGGAAATGAATATTTCATTTCCGGAAATGGTTTTGGCATCTCATTTCCGGAATTCCGGAATTCCGGAATTCCGATTTACACCTCTAGTTGTGAGTTAGACTCCCCCCGGGGCATGATGATGAAAAGTTATGAATTTGACGTACTAATGAATGAACCGAAAGGTAGTTCCCAAATATATGCAATAATGGACATTAGGGATCACTAGTAAAATATTTTAGTGATTCCTTATTAGGCAAATATATAATAATAAAATGAACTCATTCCATCTTAACTTGCAACTCTCAGACATACCCTGTTTTGTTCTTTATACTCCCATATGGTGTCCCTTTCTTTGACACCAGATCAGATGGGAACTCCCTAATCTCAATACCATGCCGGTTAACAAAGATGTAACCCAAGGAATCCTCTAAACAGACTCTACTATCAATACGAAACACTCCAGCGGAGATACTCAGATGGCCGTCCTCATTAGTCTCAATGGCATCTCGGAGAACGGCGGCGTCCCACACGTCCATGAGGTGGGCGTTGTTGAGTTGTTGGCAGCTGGTCTGAGCGTCAGTGAGGCTGAAATCACCAATTAGCCTGAAAATAATGCAGTGTCTTAGCAATTATAGTATAGTCAAGTATAGTTAGAAAAGTCAATAATGGGAAACCGCAGACAACGGCTCAGATTAGTTATCTTAACCACCGCGCCGGTAGATGTCACCATAGGCACCTTGGACAATCTGGACATAAAAAAAGCCATTTATTTATGCAAAGGAGTCTATTGAAAATGTTCTTAAAGTGTTCTAACATATTTTTCATTTAGTTAGGCAAGCACCTTTGAGTATTCTACAAAAATGTCATGAATGTTTCCTTGGACCTTGGCCAAGCTGTGGACTGCCATCTACCGGACAAAATATATGTGATATGTACCCTTGTCTGCGGTTTCCCATTACCTAATTCTAAGAATTACAATAACATAAAATTACACCTGAATTACTTTGAGAATTCATTTTCCACAACATAAAGTTGCACCGGAATTACTTTGAGAATTACATTTTCCGTAACATTAAATTACACCTGAATTACTTTGAGAACTACATTTTCCACGAAAACTTTAAGAATTACTTTAATGTGATGTACCTAAAGTGCTGGGTTTAATATTGCCAAGAGGAACTTTAAAATGCATAAGAGGCAGCTGCTACAGTAGCAAGTATCTGTTTGTACTTAATGATAAAGCTTAATTTGACAATCAAACCTTTCTGCGACTTACTTGTAACAAACACCTTTCCCGGCAGACTCAAAATCCGGTGGACAAGTTGGCAGTGCTAAAAAATGAAACTGATTAACATTTATTGCCCAAGAATAGTCGACTTTAAGTCCAAACCTGGTAAATTTGCACCGATCCCACGAATCAGAAAGAGAATCTGAAAGATGTTGCTAGCAGAAGGCATTATTAAAGGTTGAAATAACAGGTCTTAGATTTATGTAATGAAAACTTTACTACCGAATGCAATGAAGACTCTTCTTGAAATGATATTAAAAAAGAGGGTTGGCCGTCTGGAAACGGGATTTTCTCTTATTAATTCTATGTCAGACATGGACAGAAAGGTCAATTTACATAGTACGGATTTCTATTTTCACTGACCAGACTTTGCCGTATACTTCATTCAGAAGTATAATTATACTTATTTATTGTTAAATGCTTTAATATTGCTTGCGTAGAGGCAGTGAATGATGACCAATAATTTCTTTTATACAGTATATATTCTTCAGAAATTGCAATATTCAGCAATTTATAATGTTATGAAACTGATATCAGGATTCTGTGTCATAGCTGGGCTCACGAACAAATGAATGCTCTTTGAGCAATATTGAAGATATTTTTATGTAACGCCACGAATGGCGTGTTATAATTATGCTCAACAACAACGACGTGGTTTCTCTTTTTGTTACTGTGCATAATTAGTACGAAATTGTATGCTAGTAGGGGAGAGAATAGGTAACCCGGTTTAGCTAATTTTATTGGTCGGTAATTACCAATATTGTTTCAGATTTACCGGTAATTTTACTGAAATTCACTTTTTACTGAACAAAATCGGCTTTTTTGGTATAAAATGAGCCAGAATGTGCATAAACCAATGGCAGTTGTATTGTAAACTTGTTTAATGAAAATTTAATAATTGCAAATTTACCGATACCGTTTTTTTCTATTTTGATTTACCGATTACCACCCCTATACGCTAGACCTTCAGACAAAAATAAGTCTAGCTGGGAAATCAAGCGGAATTAATTTTATAGTAACTTATGTTAGATCAAACATATTAATACATATGCATGCCTATTTATTCGTATAATACGCTAGAATTATTAAAGTTATGGAAAACAAGTCCTAAACTGTTTGGTTTTGGCTGCTTCAAACCTCGCTTCATATGCGGTTGATCTCTCCTATCTTGGGTTGTAGCGAACATATGTTTTGTGATGACAGATTTAGTTGTACATTCCAATATCATTCCTTTAAAATAATCATTAATCACATTTCCTCTTCCCTGCCACTCTTTCAACCGCATACACAGCAAATGTAATGAAAGCAAGAATTGGATACATGAACAATAATACTTCAATATCCTTGAGGAACAGAGGTCGGTTACTAGGAGGTAGTGTAAATTTTGTTGCCTCTCGTCCATTTGCTCGATCATTTAAGACCTGCCGGCGCACAGTTCTAGAGTTCCATTCATCCTTGAGGCCAAATTCAATAGCTCTGAGAATGTACACTTGATTAGAATACTAATCTTAATGAAGACTGGCGTTATAAAGCTTCATATAGGGGGCTAGATATATTGTAAACTGGCATAATATAACTACAGTCTAATATAATTGGGAGAAGATGCATTAGCAATACGAAAGTATTGACATATGCTAGTACCAGAAATAATATTTATAAACATAGCACATAATAGAAGAAACATATTTTTGTTTCTTAAAAGTTACAAAAATGTCTAAATTAATAAATATTGTTATCTTAAAAGTGTATGTATGTCCACTATACCTTAGCATTAGCAAGTTAACTTGTTCAATCCAAGGGCTCCTCTTGTTAATGCAATATCCAATCAAATTAGCCACATATATTGGTTTTGGCGAGACATAAACTAAGGGTTTCCCAGTGGCTGGGTTTGTGTAATATTTCATTGTTTGTAGCTTCATGGAAGAGTACCAAGCAAAGTTGATTTGCTCTCCTTTGAATACTGGTTCAAACTGTAAATAAGACAATAACAGCTAACTTCACACATTTTGAGCTGACTCAGAAATAAGAAATTAGTAGGACTGATTAGTGGACTGCCAGGGTTGCTATCAATGGTATGCATGGATAGCCTTAACATATTATATATTCTTACATAGTACTGCACAAAAACTGTTGCATTGGGAATTTTGTTCTTCCAGATTTTCTGCATAATAGGATCTTGGTTATTCTTTATAAATAAGGTTTCCTCCACAGAGTCATCAAATATGGCATATGGATAACCACTCTCCAGGATTGCTTCCATTGTATCTAAAATTAATATAATGATATGAAATAAGTTAGAATGATGTCCATGGAAGAAAAGCAAAAATACCTATAGGCTTTAAAGCAGGTGGTTTTGTAAGATGCGCTTTAAGGTTTCCTGAATAACTGGAACTAATAATGAAACAACCAAGAACCCAAGCACAGAGAATCATTCTGAAATAAAAAGCAAGCTATGTTAAATTGGGAAAGTACTTTGGTTGATTTATTCACCTGACTGCAGGCATATTTTTACTCCTCATTTGCAACAAAGGTGTTATAAACTCTCCTAGAAGAGCTCCCAAGCAATACAGGAAACTCTGCATTGAAGATGACCATAACAATAAGGCTGACTGTTCTACCAGGTCTAATTCAATCAATGTCACTTTGAATAGTATTGAGGATGTTAGTAGCAATGTTACGACAGTTGCTAGCCAGACGTATTTGTCCAGTGGAACATACATGGTTGAATAGTCACTGGTTGTCTGGTTGATTGGTGCAATCCAACCAAGGAAGTCAGTGCTTAACGTGGTTGAAGGTGACATAATCTGTCAGGAAAACACAATATGTTTAAATGTAGCATATCCTTTTTTCAGTTTTTTGTAAACTTGACTAATAACTATTATTTTTCCTTATTATATTAGAGACATTATAATATTTTATCAAAGTGTTTAAATGGATTTGATATACAGAAGCTCGATTATATGTCATAGACACACCCATTGAAATGTCTCTTTTGTCATATGCAATCACTCCCATTAGACCAGTCCAATGACCACTTGAATTCACTGAACCCCAGTCTTATTCATGGTAAACAGAAAATGTTCATTCTGTAATTATCACTATTTAAATGTTTACTCACCCTGTGGCTTTGGTTCATAAAGCAAGACTTTAAACTTCAAAGACTGTTCCAAAAATTTCAACATTTCTATATCTGATCCATAAAAATCTCCAATTCTTTCCATTTCTAAAATATCCCTTTTGCTAAATGCTCCATTGTGTTTTGCATTATAGAGAACATTGAATATATCAATCTTGACATTGTATTCTGGATAGGATATAGGGAGTTGAAATATTTTGGCAATGTTGCCCTCCTCAAGCATAGCAACAAAGCCCCATGGACGGAATATTGCTAAACTATAACAGTAAATTATAACAAAATCTTCAAATCTTGATTTCAAATATTTAAAAAATAATATCATTTTCTAATAGTACAAGTACTTGTTCATTGTTATCACAGAGAGCTACTGTAACTCACGTGAAACTGCATCTTAATTATATACACCTAATTTTATGCATATTAAATCATTCCAGCAAAGTAAAGGTGAGGTTGCTAAAACTTTGTTCAGTAATGCTTTGGTTTACAGTAACTAACCTTTTTTCCATTCTTTCCAAGCATACAGTTCTAGGATGTCTTTTAAACATACTTCTATTGAGGATATTCATAGTTGGCTTCCTTTCCTCAGAGATGAATAATATTCTGTTCTGTTGATGCAAATACCCCATGTCAATATACTGTTTGCAATGATAGACTCCAGACACAGCCAAAAGTTCAAAGGCTAAATTGTAATTGCTCTCATTGAGCCAAAACAGAAAGAACCTGTTATTGACAAAGATAATTGTATAATATACAGGCATAATACAGCATTAATCAGAAAGCGAGGCTGATAATTATTTGGTTAAAATAAAATAGACTAACCGGTTTTGTATCCAATGATCTAACACATATTTTTGCAAATTATACAACTCATTGCGACCCACGAATGTCTCATTTAAACTTAGATTATTGTCATACTCTTTAAATATGGGGCAAATTATTTTTTGCTTTAGGTCAGTTTCACTCTGAAGCAAATCATCTATGGCGTGACGGTGTGTTACCACTTGGTTTGAGGCCCCATGAGCATAGTTAATAAAGTCAAGTACACTGTCATGTGTTGTGAAGTCTGATATTATTATCAGATCCGCTGATTCCATCCTAAAAAGAGGAAGAGAAAGATTGAGGAAAATTTAATGTAGATTTGACGAGTCTATAAATAACAGTAAATAAATGGCAGAAATGTCAGATTGGGCAGCATTCATGTTTATAATACAATTTTAAGTTGGAGCCCCTACAAGGGCAAAATATATCTTGCTGAATTAGATACTCAAAATCCGACACAATAGAGGATCTGGTAATACCCAGACAATATACACTAAAGCTGCCTGCAGGGCGCAATCTATGAGGGGGGACGTATTACTACTGTAGTAAATTAATGTTCAGTATTCTTCTTACCGTGCCACATCAATCAATGTGTTGTATAATAATATATTTGCCTCCTCTAAGCCAGTGACGGTACTGAGAATAAAAGCTAAAAAGTGAAGCCAAGCGAAAGTGAATGATGCCATGCTGAGCATCATACAACTGACTGAGAATCTGATGCCAAGCACTCAGTCTGCCAGAGAATGAAAGCATCTGTAGTACACAGTGATTTTTTATTTCAAATAACTGTACTAAATATGTTATCCTTAATTGATTTGAATACCGTAATATGTGTTTGCAAGTAACCAGCAACTCTAAGAAGTGTTTTATTGGTTTACAACATGTATACATACATACATGCTGGTTGATTAAATTCACCTGCATAACCATCATCTGCTGTACCTGGTTCCTTCCTATGAAGTTCAACCTTTCTAAAGGAGTACTAAATTTTGTGTAAATTTATTACGCTTATAGCAAACTAGGGAACTTATATTAAAAGGATGAATTATAGGATTACATATCAATCATTTTAGAAATTGATTTTTTGATCAGAATGGGATATAACATTTATGGCCTGAACAGACGACATAGAAGGGAACCACTTTTTAGCGGTCCGTCAGCGCTGCTTCATCGATTTTTGCCGTTCTCATTGATGAACATGATTTAGCGGCACAGACGACATATCGGCAAAAATCGATGAGAGCTTAATTTTTTGCGATTATTTTTAGAATCAAAAGTCAAAAGACAAAACTCCTTTGAAAATTTTACTTGCAAAAACTATTGTTTTATTATATAAAATGTTGGAAGTTAACATCATATTTCTATGTAAAATACATTAAATATAAAATAACATATTTTCAGTACCCTAAGAGCACTTAAGAGAATGACTCAATTTAATAACTTATGCGCACAATTTTCCCCTCATTCAAAGGTGCTTAGTGTGCCCATTATAGTTAGGCAATGCAGGCCGTTTTGTTTTAAATTAAGTATTTTTGTATTGCTACAAGAGCATGAAGGGCTGCTAGTTTGGAGTCTGAAAATGCAATGTGCCTCCCGAATAAGGAGATTTCTTCTTTTATCAAAAATTGATATGGAACTAAAGTTACTAACATATAAATATTGTTATAGTACAACCGTTTTTTGGTTTAAAATATGGATTTTATAATCCTAAATAATCAATGGAAAATTAATTTTTTGCTATTTCTTGAATTGCATAAATTTGAAGCTCCTGAAATTTTTGCAAATCAATAGATATTGGCAATATAGCAATGGATCACCACTAAAAATAGGCTTTCATGTGTCATGTGTCTCAATAGATTGTGTTCATTGGCGAAAAATCGATTCTTGGGCGCTAAACATTGACTAGATAGCGGTCCTCTATGTCGTCTGGTCGGGCCATAAAAGCGGTCACCTTGTCAAAACAAACACACCTGGTGTAAAAAAGTCTGTTCAGCAGTCAGGCTTTGGAAGTCGACAGCATGGAGATATACAATAGGTTTGGCAACGTTTGGGGTATTCTTTATAATAAAGACTACGAGCTATTCACTATGAGTGTAGTAAGTGTAGCCAAATAGCCAAATAACATCGCATCATATGATGTAATTTGGCTTTTTTCCAGAAGAAGATTCGAGCATATTTATTTTCCCCCATCTATGTACTTTGACAGAACTATTACTTATGCTGTATGTCCATGACAATTGTTTTTCCTGATTTTCCTTTTTTTACTTTCCGAAAAAAGGATTAAAACGAGACAAAACCATGACTTGAAAACACAGAGTTTTGGATAATGTTCTTAATCTTACTACGTCCATATTTATGAGCAGTACCGGTAGGTATCCTATGTATTTTGTCATTTATTAAGATCGACTGGCATTATGATACCAAAGCTTATTTCGTGTGATGGCAAACAATACTATGTGTAATATGCGTTTGGTCCACCCTGGTTGTAGTGCATGTTAAGGGTATTTAAGGTGCAAGCAGCCAATGGTGGTATTTGACACATATTTTACACAAAGGTGTTCAATACTGTGATGGTGGTTTTAATCACTGGAATGTCCTATGAGGGGGAACTTTCAATGCTTATAACAATAATAACAGTAGCTTGCACTTGGTATATGCAGGAAGTATCATTTAAATGTGGGAACTGAATACTGTCTAACACATAAAGGTAGTTTCTAGATTCTGATATATACATATGATTAATATCTAGTATAATCAAACAATTTATACCCTAGATATGATCATACAGAAGTAAGACACCAGTAACTAGCACCAATATAGGGCAAGTTAACTTTCCAGAGTAAAATTATTCAGTTTTACAGTATGTATTTCGAATCATCCTCACATGCAAAGTTTACTATATTGACATAAACAGTTACTGACCATTATGCAAAGGCTTGCGCTTTTGGGTTTGTGTCGATACAATAAAGTCCCAATTTTGTATACTTTATGGAGGCAAGGTCAAAAAATTTAATGATACTCAATACAATTAAGTTCCAGATTATGCAGTATGACATTATTACTTTTCTTTACATTTCCCTAAGGTTAATTCTACCAATGCCACCATTAAAATCACTAACACCAAGACAGGGTATATCCATATTAATATCATCACATCCTCCAGATAAAGTGGTCGGCTCAAGGGTAGTTGGGTGAACTGGGTTGCTTCACGGCCTTGGGACCGTTCGTTGATAATCTGACGTTGGATTGTGCGGGCGTGCCATTGTTCAACAAGGCCCAATTCTATTGCTCTAAAAATGGGGGGAGGGGGCAAGAAGTTATATATCACATGTAAAACTCAAAAAACAATGGTTGGTTAGGGAAAATTACTCATCATTTTTCATAGTCATGTACTGGGTAAGTATCAGTACAATCCCTGTCAACAAATCAGTTACTCACATTACATGGCATGAAACACACTTTTTCGTCAATGTGAGATATTAAAAAAGTAAATAAACTCACCTCATTAGCAGTAAATTAACCTGCTCAGTCCATGGACACCTTTTATTAATGGAATACCCAATTAGATGTGCCCCATATAAGGGTCCCGGAGAGGCATAAACCTGTGGCTTTCCGGTAGCTGGGTTTGTGTAGTACTTTTTGGTGGCAATGTCAATGGCAGAGTACCAGGCAAAGACAATATGCTCACCGCGGAAGACGGGGTCAAACTGGAAATATTAATATTAAATTTACTATTAGGCAGACTGAGTAACTTCAATTAATTTTGGGTCCGAACTCCCATCAAATTGTTGCAGAATAATGTAATTGACCTTAGTTTGTAAGGAGTACTTTGCAAGGAGTCAGGAACGCATATACTTGTATCACCATAGAACTCAATTTAATATATTGCACACTATAGGCACCTCTACATACATTAAACAACATTCCATAAGTGACATCCTTCATTCTGTTCTTCCATATCTTGCTTGTGACCGGGTCCTTGCTTGATTTGATGAGCTGAACATCCTCCTCATCACTGTCAAAGATGGCCACAGGATAGCCACTTTCAAGTATGGCGGACATTGAGTCAAGAAGGAAATGATACTTTATACTACGGACAAAGTTTTTAGGGGATTATCACTTAAAGTTTAGTAATACCTTGCCATATTTAAAATAAACCATTAGAGGGCAAGGGCTAATGTATACAAATAATAGTTACTGTAGTAAAAAGTATATATTATTTCCCAATTGGCTTATCCGGAGCCGGCTTTGTCAAATGTGCCTTGAGGTTGCCAGAATAACTGTAACTAATGATAAGGCTGCCAAGAATCCAGGAGCAGATGAGAGCTCTATTTGGGGGATGGTAATTTAAGTATTAATACTATATTATTATTATCATATAAATATGTCTCCACATTATTACCTTACAGCTGGCAATCTTTTACTCCGCATCTGCAATAGTGGCGTGATATACTCCCCAAGCAAGGCTCCAATGCAATACATGAGACTCTGCAATGGGGATGACCAGAAAGGACTTGTTCCCGGTTCCATCAAATGCATCTGAAACAGGTTGGCCAAAAATGTTAATAATTTATTTCTCTAACCTATTCAAACCTTTAAAAGAGCATCAATGACATTCGCGGCATAATATTTAATTACTCCAGTAATTTAGATTTTTTCCTACAAACAAGTTATTGTATACAGTTTACTCCTCAGCCTGCTTTGAAACCGCAGAGCATAAACAAATTATGCATTTTCCCAAGAGCCCTATATTGATGGTGCTTAGTATGAAATAAATAAATAATATAAAAACCTGCTCATCTGACTGACCTCAAATTGAGCCACCACATACAGAATGAATGATAAAATAAGAAGTGTTAGAACCGTTCCCAGCCAAACGTAACCATCAAGCGGAGTGTAAAGGGCACTGTAATCATCTGAGCGCTTGATGAGTGGTGCTATCCAACCAAGGTAGTCACGGCTGAGGACAGTGGAGGGAGACATAATCTGGAATGAGCTCTCAGTTGGTTTAAATTTGCTATAGTGCAGAGCATCTGCTTTAAAGAATGGTGCCCCTTACAAGGGAAAATGAGTTAGAAATATATGAATGTATGACATTTTGCATACTACCAGCAGAAAATCAATATTGCAAGAGTCTATGATTGTTGTGTAGCATAATACCTGTGCTCTATTATAAGTCATTGCTGGTCCCATTGAAATGTCCCTTTCATCATATGCAACCACTCCTATGAGACCGGTCCAATGACCAGTGGAGTTTACTGTTCCCCAGTCTATAATATGGTTATTACTTAGCAGTGGTTGATTCAAAGAAAAATGTTTTCAGTCTCACATTTATGCAGTTATAAGATAGAACTAGGAACTTTTTCTGAAGTTCATTACTTATAAACATACTTGGGACGATTTTTTTTGCCTTGAGTGGAAATATCAATATATGTTTAAAAAAATTACCTTGAATTGCTGGCTCTATCAGCTTCACTGTAAATCTTAGAGCCCGTTCCAAAAAAGACAATATTTCCACATCGGCTCCATAAAATTCTCCAATTTTAGACATCCTGAAAACATGTTTTATTAAATTTCGTAGTTTACAAGTAATTGTACTCAACAAGTATATGAGCAAACTATTGACGGTTACACATTTTATCCAGTGAAAGCACTTGAAATGAAACTCTCAATTCATGCATTTACTTGTAATACTCATTATCAGTAAACTTGCCTGAGACTGGCATCATCTTGAAAATTACCAATGTGCTTGGAATTGTACAATACATCAAAGATGTCAATGGTGACAGTGTGTCCGTGGTAGTCACTTGAAAGACTGAATGCCAAGTGGGCTGTGGAAGGGTTCATGGTTGTGATATAACCCCAAGAACGGAAGAGAGCCCAACTAAAATAAAATAATTAATGTACATGATTAAAAAGGTCCAATATTAACAGTATATGTTACTTACCTCTGTACCCCAACTCTCTCAATGACAGCAGCTCTTGCTTGTCTTACCATAACATCAGACTGGAGCAAACTTGTTGTTGCATCTCTGTTATCAGTTATGAACAGAAGTCTTGATTGCTGATGCAAATACCCCTGGTCAATGTATTGCTTACAGTTGGTGGTCGAAATATGAAGAAGATCAATGGAAAGACTTAGATTGGTTGGATCAAGCCAAAATAGGAATAAACTGAAAAAATAATATGAAGCCGGATTAGGATTAACTGAAAAGTTAATATGATGCCAACCCAGCTAAGGTAGATAATACTGACACAAATGCCAAGTATTAGTGTACTATTATTAACAGACCCACTTAAAAGTTATTGGTGTACATTAAGACAAAACCAATATGCAATGGTTGTTATTAATCTAACTCACCGATTTCTTTTCGACTCCGCCTCCAGGATATTTCTTCTTTGATACAGTTCATCCTTGCCCACATGAACCACAGTCTCATTTTCCCCTACGTGATATTCTTCAAATACAGGACAAATAAAGCTATCATGTCCAATTATCTCCTTGGATAAAATATCATGAATATGATGGAATGTCAATGGAATGTCATGGAAGTCCAAAAGAAAGTCTTTGAGTTCAGACAAGGTAATATTATCTGTTATTAAGTGGACATCTGCATGCTCAATCCTATAATGAAATTGAACATATTAAGTTAATAATGAACTAACATAGTATAAGTTGTAATTAATAAAAAAAAACGGTTTTTATAGAGCTAATCCTAAATTAACCATTACCTACCTTGCTATTTCCGATATAATATCAGCTAGAGAATAAGATGTAGCCGCCACAGAATAAAAGTATAAAGTGAAAAATAGAACACATCCGTACAGCATCCTTAGCAGGGGATAAATGTCAATTAATCTGATGTTAGGAAGCGTCGCTTTCGGTTGAATGTTTGGCGTCGCTTCTCTTGGCATATCATTAAGGGGGTACGGGCATAATAATGTGAATATAATGCAGTGCATAGAGGTGTGCGGATCCATAACTTACCAACTGAGTGGAACCGGATCCATGGAGCCTAATATATATTTTTCAAAGAGGTCATATAAATTGGCACTAAATGTCTTACCATTCATTTGTACCACAGCTTACACAAGACTTAGTGTGCACGGTGACTAAATAAGTTATATAACCTCCATTTTGCCGGAATATCTTTAATGTCCAGCATAGAATTGTCATTGTCTGTCCCCGGATTTATTCGGGTCTTTGAACAGTTACTTGACTATATTCGGATCCTGCATACCTGCACATCATTCTCTAGCATAAATATAAAGTACACGATTCTAATAATTTATTGTAGACAACCGAAATACCTTTAACATTTAACACGCCACTGTCTAACCCTAGATACATATAAGTTGCATATAATATTATGTACTCGACTACGTTACATGGAGCATAATGTATTCTTCCATGTTACATAAATATTAAGGATCCATCTCTCAAAAAGATATCCCAACAGTGCTCACGTAAGATTGATGTTATACTTCACGGATGTCTGTAGCAGACATCCGTGTATACTTACGAGTATACTATCGAAAAAAATAACTGACTCAAAACTGATTCCTTTGCCATTTAGGGCACTCTAGGGTATAAAGGGTGCTAGTACTTACTTATGTTATGTTTATAGTTGGTTGCCTGAAAATTATGTATAGGGTGTAATGTAAACATAAGAAAATATTAGTACAAAGTATACCACTATACGAATATTAAATGTCATACTGCCTACGCGTCTACTGCTAGTTAAAATTCATATTGCGAGTTACACGAAACACCTATTACAGAGGTATTTTCTGCCCTTATCCAGTATACACGGCCACGGCATGAGAGAGTAACTATAAAAATATAACAATAACACAATAAAAAAATTTACGCTGTGGATGGCTCTTAGAGTTAATCATGTACTTCCATATCAACCCCATAAAACAATCTAAAAACTAATAAAGTGTATCATATATCAAAGTTAAGATTGTTACGGTAAATATGTGATTAATGACTACATTAAATTTGCTATTAATGGGATGGACAGTTTTGCAACCGGTTAGTAATTATTGTGTAACTCTGTCTCTCTGTCTCTCTGTCTCTTTCTCTGTCTCTTTCTCTCTCTCTCTCTCACTTGTCCTTTCTATTCCTGTTCAAAAGATGATATGCTAGCTACATAACGGTATAATGATATTCTAATATTATATTCCTCGGATGCTGTCTGTACATTCAATATGTATAAAGTTAAATGTGTCATTGTTGCACAGAACAAGTAGTTTAACTAGTTTTGTAGCATTTTCAAATGTTCCAAGGATCAGGAGTTTCAGTTATTCCAAGAATATATGGAAACGTTATATAAATAGGAAACTTTTATGGCTTGGAACATTGGACTGCTCTTGACTTGTTGAGATAATGTTAAAATGTATAAATATTTGTTAAATAGTGTTTTATAATTATCTAATGTTCGGAGAAAATGGAAATAATATATACATTCGTAAATCTTCTAAATATCATTGACAGCAAACGTCAAAGTGGTATATATGATCAATAATTAATACTCTGCAAGTTTTCAGATACATGTACCGTGCAATGTCTATCTGTATCGGAGGTCGAATTAGCCAATAAGGTTTGTGATATCCTTGTCTTGGCCGTCACAATTTTTTGGATGTCTCTAGGGGTATAGCTAGTCCTGGAACTGAGTCTACAGCAATGTCACCTCCTCTCAGCTCTCAGCTGAGCCGTTTGATCTGAAAGATTCTTGGTAAACTTGGCTGTAGACTCAGTTCCAGGACTAGCTTGACCTCTAGCTCCATCTAATGGGGCAAAGTGTCAAAACAAAGATATTATATACTTTATTGACCATAATTACTGCTGATATGGAATCATATGTTGCCAGAGAGGAATAAAACTAACAATTATGTATATTTCTAGAGTTTTGGTGATACAAATTTGTTCAAAGATATTTAATATAAGTGATAAATTATGTGTTTACTGTATTATAACAATATGCTTTATATCTCCCAATAACCACCTCCATCAATCCCACCAATCCAATCACCAGCACCAACACTGGGTATAACCATAAAAGTATCATCACATCTTCCAGATAAAGAGGCCGGCTTGTGGTGGGTTGGGTGAACTTGGTCGGTTCTCGGCCCTGGGACCGTTCAGTGAGAATCTGCCGTTGGATGGCTCGAGCATGCCATTTGTCAACAAGGCCAACTTCTAGAGCTCTAAAATTGGGCAAAATACTGGTAGTATGTTGCTGGATGGTGTTCTATATCCATCATATTAAAAGAATGTGTACAATTATAAAATAAAAGGTATTTCTAACCAGCTCATGCTTGTTTTCTGAGGATATAAACACTACTTTCTTATGTGTATGTATAGTAACGCAGCTTGCAGTTCATAATATACCCTTATGTAATGCTACATTAATATTATATTAACAGTACATTAGTGAAATTACTGTTTATATGATCGTTTGGTCTTTTGATTCAGAAATATTTTTACATTTTACAGAAAAGCACTTATTTAGTAATATGTTTGTTGCGTACAATAAAATGTTAAAGTAAGTGACTCACCTCAGAAGCAGTAAATTAACCTGCTCTACCCATGGGCACCTCTTATTTATGGAATACCCAATAAGATGTGCACCATACAAAGGCCCTGGTGAGATATAAACAAGTGGCTTCTGAGTAGCTGGGTTTGTGTAATACTTTTGAGTAGCAATGTCAATGTTGGAATACCAGGAGAAAACAATGCGCTCCCCATTAAAGACTTCATCAAACTGGAATTGGGAAGTAACTCTTTATCTCGTAAAGTGAATTGATTTTTGGGAGAGCTGTGATATAGCCATTTACTTTCACAACGTGTTTCTGGTAGAAAAGAAAACATTTGCAAATTCATAGAATGAGGATCTTGTCCCCCATAAGTGATAAATGGGGGTGGCATCTTCTACATGTATATTTTGTTTGTCACCGGGTGTTTCCTCCTCCTTGTCTTTTACACTAATAACTTCTACCTACACTAAAAATCATTCCATAAGTGACATTGGGCATCCGGTTGTTCCATATCTTTCTTGTGACTGGGTCCTGGCTTGCTTTTAAGAGCTCCACATCCTCCTCGCCGCTGTCATAGATGGCCACAGGGTAGCCACTCTCAAGGATTGCGGTCATAGAGTCAGGATGGAAATGATACTTTGTACTACTACTACAGCTTATAGAGTTATCAAAAGGGTTAGCTCATTGCTCTGTAACAGGCAATCTCACAATTTCTGTATACATAATTCCGATAAATGTAAGTGCAATTTCATGCAAAAATGCATTCTAAGTTTGAAATGGCTTATCATGTATACGCCGGTAGTTCAGTTAATCCCATAAAACCTCTTTATAATATATTTGATTAAGCCAATATAGAGTGTAGTACAAAGTATTTAAAAATACCTATAGGTTTATCCGGAGCCGGCTTTGTCAAATGTGCCTTGAGGTTGCCTGAATAACTGGAGCTTATGATGAGACTGCCAAGTATCCAGGAGCAGAGGAGAGCCCTGTTATGTAATTAAGGCTATTTTATACAAAGTGACATATATCTCTAAGTTTTTGCTTTATATTTGTTATAATTATGTCCTTCTTCAGTTTCCAAAGGATGTAAAGGTAAATCTGTTTAAAAATACTTTGCTGAACATTGATTATAGTGCAGCTCATTAAATAACAACATACATTCATTTTATATTTATAAAGCTTATACCTTACCGCCGGCAATCTTTTACTCCTCATCTGCAGCAATGGTGTGATGTACTCTCCAAGGAGGGCGCCAATGCAATACATGACACTCTGCAATAGAGAAGACCAGAAGGGCCTTGTTCCAGGTTCCATCAAATGCATCTGAAACAGAAAATAGTAGGTATTAAGATTATTTTTTTAGTTACTCAAACTGAGTTTATTTACATTGACTTGGTGTTTCATGATTAATCTTTTTAAAATGTTTCAACTGTTACAATTCTAGTATATTTTGCTTTTGAATGTGTATATTTGCCTTCGGCCTTCTTCCTGTCAAGTAAGGGGAGTTCACAGTTTGCGTTTTAGCTGCTTTAGGAAAGAAACCAGTAAATGTGGATTGTCACAAATCAAGCTGAAACATTTACTGCATATATACTGTATATCTAATGTTATATTGGCTTTCATTATGAATTTGGCAACCCTGTTACCTCCAATTGAGCCACAATGTACAGTATAAAGGATAAGATAATGAGTGTTAGCACTGTTCCCAGCCAAACGTAACCATCAAGTGGAGTATAGAGGGCACTATAATTGTCAGAGCGCTTGATGAGTGGTGCAATCCATCCAAGGAAGTCACGACTGAGGACGGTGGATGGAGACATTATCTAAATAAATTGAAATGTAAGATTGTTCTATATTTTCCTGGAAGATTCCACGCCATAATAGATTAAAGACTCATAGTTAAAAGTTACCTGTGCTCTATAATATGTCATTGCTGGTCCCATTGAAATATCCCTCTCATCATATGCAACCACTCCCATGAGACCGGTCCAATGGCCAGTGGAGTTTACAATTCCCCAATCTAGAAACTTAGTTGTCAATTGTAATCCTGGTTTACTTGAAATACATGTCAAAAATCAAATATATTTAGTAAATCGGTACAAAGCAGAATACTAAAAATCTTATGAAAGACTCATTAGGCACATATTTTTTAAAATAAGTTCACTAATATATGGCATGTCATAAGTTGATTTCATGCAAAGATCAAGTTAATGTTTCAAAGAATTACCTTGAATTGCTGGTTCTATCAGCTTCACTTTAAATCCTAGAGCCCGTTCCAGAAATGACAACACTTCCACATCAGCTCCATAAAAATCTCCTATTTTAGACATCCTGAGAATAAACATGTTTTCTGGTTATATATAACATGTGTGTGATTATGGTATATTTGCCTTAGACTAGCATCATCTTTGAAATTGCCAATGTGTTTTGTATTGTATAATACATCAAATATGTCAATGGTAACTACATGTCCATGGTAGTTGCTTGCAAGGCTGAAGGTGAGATGGGCTGTGGAAGGGTTCATGGTTGTAATGTAACCCCAAGAACGGAAGAGAGCCCAACTAAATCAATACTTAATGTACATGAGTAAAAGGTCCAACATTAGGAATATATTATACTTACCTCTGTGCTCCAATTATCTCAATGACAGCTGCTCTTGCTTGTCTTACCATAACATCAGATTGGAGCATACTTAATGTTGCATCTCTGCCATTGGTTATGAACAATAGTCTTGACTGCTGTTGTAAATATCCCCGGTCAATGTATTGCTTACAGTTTGTGGTTGAAATGTGAAGAAGTTCAATGGAGAGCCTTAGATTAGTTGGATGAAGCCAAAATAAGAATATGCTGAAATAATAAATATCCTTTTATAAAAGTAAGAGACACACATTTTTCCTTTTTCAATATTTGAACATAAATCCAAGGCAAATAGGCATACGGCTTTTTTGTATAAAACACAGAGTAACCTTATGTCACCATTTCCAGGGGCTTCCAACCTATTGACTGTATGATTATGGTTATTATTGTACTCACCGATTCCTTTTTGACCCCAACTCCAAAACATTCCTCCTCTGATACAGCTCATCCTTGCCAACATGAACCACAGTCTCATTCACCCCCACGTGATACTCTTCAAACACCGGACATATGAAATTATCATGTCCAAATATCTCCTTGGATAAAATATCATGAATGTGATACAATGTCAATGGAATGTCTTGAAAGTCCAAAAGAAAGTCTCTGCGTTCGGGATTGGTGATCTGATCTGTTATTAGGTGGACATCAGCATACTCAATCCTAGAATATATACAAGATAGACTTAGTAAGCTAATATTAACCTCGAATTTTGCGGTCTACAGCATTCCATAGTTGTCCACTAAGCAAAACGATTACAATAATACAATACATACATACACCATATGATAATGTACAATATATTGACTATAGAGACCATATTAAACTTCTTCCTTACCGTGCTATCTCTGTAATCATATCAGCCAGAGCGGAAGCTGTAGCTCCCTGTCCTGCATGAAAGCACAAAGTGACAAATAGAATATACAACAGCATCCTTGGCAGGAGATAAATGTCAATTAATCGTAAGGTAGGGCGCGTCGCATCATTTTAATGTTTGGCGTCGCTTGGTATTTCGCTAAGGGGGTACGGGTAATCCGGAATTGTATATTTATTACGTTTGCACATGTATTGTGTTTAATGGATGTCTTTACTACGTACGAATGCTAGTAAGTACTGGATCCGCGATAATTCCGGGTATCATGTCATGTGCGTCGTTAACCATCTAAATATGACGTTAATACATACAATAAGCTGCATAAACTCTTATACTCGCCTCTTAAATGCCACCTCCTAGTGTTTGGAATTTATAGACGCAGCCTCTCTCTCTCTCTCTCTCTCATTCTCCATTTGATCCGTGTTCTTACCATGATGTCTGTTATGTATTCAAGAATTAATGCAGCCTTTAACTTAAAACTTACAACCGTCTATGAAAGTATGTCGTTCGATAGTCCAATATTACCTAGGAACTACAGTGGCATCTAGTGGTATTTAATTTAAAGTATAGTATAAAGGGTACTAGTAATTACTTATGTTATGTTTAAAAATGGCCTAAAATCTATGACGAATTGTTGAATAAACGTAAACATAAGAAATTACATGTGCAGGGTATGTACCAAAACATAATATGACATAACCGTGGAATGGGTCAGTACACATACTACTATCACCGTGCTTACATGCAAATTATTTATACACGTACATTAATAACACTGCACTGTCTATGATTTAACAACATCGTCGTTAAATAGCATCATTTTGCGATGTTGTTTTTACGCATTGTTTGTTCAAAATTCTTCGGAGGTGTAAGTATCAATAAATTTGCAATACTAATTTAATATCAGTAACTCCTAGACTTTTGACGCTGCTACTGGGCCATAGACCTTATACAGCATTATATTGTTGGCAATATTAATTAAGCTGTTAGCCCTTAGTCGCTCAAAGTTAAGAGTGTTATTGGTAAATAATGGCATGAAACTTGCAATTACTAGTGACTTTTTTAGGTTTATTTTCAACGATGACTGAATTGAAAGTTTGGAAATGCAAATTTTTTTACACATGTGTGTATATATGATATGCAAGACTGAAGTCAAAACCGGCGGGTAACTTCTTAAATTATGCCCGTACTAGTTGTCCGTACTGCACACTAACATTTCTTCTCAAACCCTAAGGAGACGATAACATATTTAAAGAAGTAATGTCTGCATTTAATGTTTGTTACATTACCATAGTAGCATAATCAAATGTTCCAAGGATAAAGAGGTTTCAAATATTCCAAGAATGATGGGACATTATTTATGAATATGAAACTTTTATGGCTTGGAACATTGGAGTGCGCTTGCTTTTATTTGAGAAAGTTTAATACGCGTATACGATATACCTGGTTAATGACCAAAAAGAGATAGCGGCAAATTTTACTTATTTTAACCACATATGTTATTGTATTTTACTGTTTGTGCAATCGGGGACTACGATAGATTCTCTCGTAGTCCCCGGTGCAATGCATTCAGGAACAAAATTTAAAAATAAGTTTCTACAAGTATAATTGAACCTGACAACAACATATAATTAGAGCAGATAATCAAGATAGTTTATTATGAGCACCTCTTCTCTATACCCTTCATTATGAGCATGTTTACAGTTTTCCGTTCATTTTATCCCGAGCAGGCGCAGGCGTATTAAATATCTCGCTGGCTAACCATCAGATGCAGAAGTGAGACAATCCGAGCTGGAATTGGTCATCTGGTCTTTACTCGTTGACGTGGAAGCCTCTGTAGAACGAGAGGAGGAGGGATACAAGTGCGATCTGGGATAAAAAAGGGGTTATAATATACATTAACACTAAGTCTTGCGAACATGGATAATAATGGTTATAGATAATAGGCATAATTTATCTCGGCGTATTTCAAGCAAGATCAAAGTAATCATATAAAGATTTTTTTCTGATCCTGCGGCCCAGAAGGTAGCATGATGAGGAAAAATTGGTAGCAAGGTGTTATTAGTAAAGTGGAAATGAACCGAAAAATAGTGCCCAAAACATATAAAAAGGGATAGCCGTAAAGTTATAACAGTTACTGTAATCATTTCAAAGATAAAACAGTTTCCCTTTAGAGTACTGTTTA
>LR139971.1:0-21305 GCA_900659605.1 Tisbe holothuriae
GATGACCTCTTGAAACACAGTCCCGCCCAGGATGACTCCCTTCAACAAGTGAGCCGAGTACAGGATGCACTTTTCCTCGCAGCCGTGCTCAGTGATGGTGCCATCTGCTATGCTCCACCGCATGAGACAGTTGTGGGCGGACACAAAGCTAATGGTGGTTGGCTCCCATCTAGCGTGTAAGATCCAGTCCGGGCAGAGGGTTGGAGGTATTTTGACGGTCATTGTCTTCTTGGAGGTGTCTACAGTGATTGAGGCAAATGTCTTCCCTCCATAGACAAGCACCTCGGAGGAGCCCTCCTCCCGCTGTATGAACCCATGGATGACAGACCCTGTGAAGACCCGTTGGCAGAACACTTCCCTCCAGCTGTCGGTTTCCTCATCCTTAACATAGAAGAAGACTTGACCACCGATGCCGGCGAGTAAAACTGGATGACATTTGTTGCTGAGTCGGATGAACTTGGTGGAGGTGACCTTGAGGTCCACCCTGACCTGTGTCAACACTGTTGGGGGCATGGCACGTACTGATGCTGCTTTCAAAATATTGACATGTGTTGTTTTTGGTAATCCACAGATGTTGCTTGTTGCTTGTGAAGAGCTATAATTCGATGAAAGGATGAGCGGTAAATTCGAAAACTTTTTGAGTTTTTAAATTTTTCCCTTTCACTTAATAAAGAAATTTCTAAAGTAATTGTAATTTGTAACGAATATTTTTTCAGAAATGTAATTTCATTTAACTAAATTCATTTTCGAGAGAAAGGAATTGTAATTTTACCAAACAAAATGTAATTTAGTATTCCCTAAAATCACGCATTACTAGTAATTTTTAAAAGTAACAAAATTACTGTAATTTTAAGAATTTTGGAAAAAGTAATTGTAATTCATTAGATTTTTTTCAAGCTAATGTAATTGTAATTTGTAATTCTTCTAAGAGAAAATTACAATTACTACAACATAAATCTGTAATTGTAATGATATTTTATGATTTTTTGGATGTAATTTATAAAAGTAACGAATTACATTTTACAGGCGGAGTAATTGTAATTGTAATTTTGCCAAAATAAAAAAGTAATTTAATATTCCTTGGGCATCAAATTTGACTTGACACCAGTAGTATACATAAGTGGGCGTAGGCATCCATGACAAATTATAGCATTAGCAACAGCAAACATTGTAGCAGCTGTCCGCTTTAATCATTAAGCATGTGCAATACAATGTTTTGATATGTAGGTTTTTGTGATGACGATTTGAATAATTCATATTGAGGACCCAATAAAGAACATTAACTACAATGAAAGTATACCCTAAATATCTATAACTACGTAAAGTCTTGCGATCGTTGCGGAACGTACGTTTGGCCCTCGCAACCTCACAGTACTAAAGCTGAGCCAAGAGTTCCAAATAGACTGCTGTCAGCAGGGATTCACTCAGTCTCAAGGCATTCAGTCTAAAGTTGGAACTCTTGCCTCAGCTCAAGTATAGCGAGGTTTCGAGACAATTCTGATGCTCCGCAGCGGTCGCAAATCTCTGTATCCAGGTAACTATCTTCCATTAGGTACTGGAAGTAGAAAAACAGCGCCACTGGTGGCAAGAATTGTCCCAACTGACGGTAATGTCATTCCATGCTTCCGCCAACCTGCCAAAATCCCCTACTGCCAAAGCCAAAAGGGGATGCCAAAAGACAAGTCATAATTTTATAACAAAAATATTTTTTGTGAAAAGGCACTGTGTGCTCTCAACATTATATTAGAACATTGTACAGCTTGGAAAATGACATTACAGGGGCATAAATACCTTTTTACTGTAGGATGCATTATTTTGTTTCAATTGTTTTTTTTTAATATGAAAGAAAGAAAAAATATCAACCCTATATGTTCTTTCCCTCTCTCTTGACGCTCAGCAGCTCAAGCACACTGCTCCAGGCTCCTCTCACACGCAGCTCAGGTTGAGTATTATTCTTTTTTGATGAGCTTGGAGAAAGAGGAAACAGCAAAGCTCGGTTTCTGAGCTCTTTTATCGAAAAAGAAGCATAAAATTAGTTTTTAAAAGGGATTTTCCCAACATTCAAAAACCAATCTTTGATTTGTCCTCTCAAGGCAATATTTGGAGGAATTCTCATTTTTCTTACTGCTGCAATAGGGATTCCCAACACTTTAGCAGAATTAGATCCAAAAATATAAGTTTTGTAATGAAATATGCTTTTTAAGTACAGAATTAACCCAATAATGATATGCAATATTGGAAAAAATTTATGTAATACATAAAAAGGAACAAAGCTCTGACAGAAACACCCCGCTCCCTCAATGAGTCCAAATTGCTTTTAACATTATTTTGGACATAAAGGAAACCCTGATATAGATGGAATTCTTATCACAAAATTAGGTCGTTTTTTAATGTCATTATATTCACTAATTGCAAGGAATTAATGTATGAGTGGTTAATATAATTGGTAGTACAGGCCATGGGCTATCATAGTGTGGTAATTATTCTTGTAAAATAGCCATATTTACAACGAAAACAGTTTCATTCTTCCACTACACAACAGTACATAAAAGCAGCTGTCATTACCGTCAGTTGGGACAAAAGAAACCACGAGGGGGCGCTAGGAGTAAAAAAGCCGATGAAGTTCCAGTACCTAATGGCAAAGCGTGGCAGCTTAAAAACCAGGGTTGACGCATTAAAATTTCAGCCGGTCAAGAGATATTGCCTTGATATATGAGGTCCCAGCTTTCTCTTGGTGTAAATTGCCCATATTAACGGAAATACTCAAAGTGTCAACCCTGCTTTAACTTTTTATATAATGTAGGGCTCAGTGGCAAAAGCAAGAGAGGGGGGAAATGAGAACGAGCTGGAGCTGTCGGGCAGAGTAAAGTCACTCAGCTTTGCGGTGATGAACCATCGTCCGTATGGCAGGTTGCATGACACCTTGATTGGTTGGTAATGGCATGGATTCGATATTGGATCCCACAGCTATTGTGATAAAAATTGACATATAATAATATGTATTTTAAGGAATTATTATGTAATATTAAAGAAGTTATGGATGAATTGTACATTCAAGCCATGAGCCAAATTTATAATAAGGCAGCTTCTTCTTATTCTTCCCAATCCCGTCTTCTTCCTGTCTTCACTTCTTCTGCTCTTTACAGAGCTCTATTTCTTCTCTTCATATTATTCTTGAGCAATTCAAAATGACAGCTAGAGATTCTAACATGAGCTGAAAATTGGAACAGCAGCAGGAGCAGCTGTGAAAAATACTACGACTAGTACACTTCATGCTCTGCAAAGAAATAAAAGAAGAAGAGGATTTGTCAATAAAATGACCTTGGCTTACATATTCATGTTTCTTCTGCGCTCACTAGGTCAAAACGGCGACTTGTTGCTTTATGTAAATAGTCGGGGACGTTCAATATGACTGTTGTATTCGATAGTGTAATAGTATAATTAATATATGAAGATTGAAGTATCACTGGGCCCATATTATGGAATTATTTGTAAATTTGAGTTATCAATGTAATAAATGTTTAAATAGCGTATTATTAGTTAGATACCAAATTAACCAACTAGAAAAATTGTGTTATAGTTCCTCGTGATTTTGGGTGTTACTTCAAGACTGATTTAAACTCAAATGTAAAGTATAGTTAATTATATCATTCTGTCAAACTAAGCATTGAATTGAAATGTCATTAAACTGGTAAGTCATGAGCTCTTACTGTTCCTTAAAAAGAGTTTTATATCAAATGTGGGCCAAGGATTTTCCAGACTTGTCCACTTTTAAGTGCTTAGAACGTCTTCTCGTCTATAACAAGAACTCGATGACGGCAATTGGACTCATGACGAACATTGTTGTTGTACGTAAACTACAGCCAATCAATGTCCATACTAACGTAAATAATCCTCTAAGAGGTCATCATGAAACAGCATATTTTCTTCTTTTTAATGACGCCTGAATATGATGCAAAATCATTTTCCCCATGATTCTATTTTCATACACGCGTCCACACGTGAGCTGAGAATAAACATACTTCTAAAGGTTCTGTAAATTTAATTAAATTAATCCGAAGCTACTGTGTCTTGCCCTAATGATTTTTCTCGTAGTTGTTCTGACATCCTCAAACTTGTGTGCAGCAGCTTTACGTGTTTTTCTCGAACTTTGAACATGACTCTAGAAGTAGGCAGGCAGCATGTGTGTGTAGCAAAACTGAGGCATAGCAAAGTATTGCACAGTGGTATACTATTAGAAATAATTTTAATTTACTGTTTCATATTGCCGTAGCATAATATCCTTTTTTAATTTTTTAATTATATTATTATGTGCCTTATTAGAACCCACTGTGTTACGACAGCAGCTTGAAGCAGTGAAAGTGAATTTCATTTTTCTTCTTCTTCCTTACGGTACTTGTCGTCGCGCAAGGTCACTGCTACACACGCCACCACAAACTTGCTCCAGCAGCCGAGAGTGCGCGCTCCCACTTTTAGCAGCCCATCAGCGAGCGCTGCTGCTGCTGCAGAGAGGGAGAGAAAATAATTTTCGATACGGACGAAAAGGAGGGTATCGTGAAGTGCCTCAGTGCCGGACTTGCGCCGACAACGTAAGGACACACTGTATATTTGTGCATCAACAGTTTCTACTACTTCCACCAATACACCCAAGAGAGTGTTTCATGGGAGATTAAAGTGCCGAGAAAAGACCTATAGTTTAATATTGTATAAGCCGCTTCAGACTGTTAATAGTTTTGTGATACTAGTTTAATTAAAGACTAATTAGTTCCTACATCACACATCCAAAGTCATCTTCAAAACAAAGGATTTCCAGCAGAACATCATCGTTTTCAACATGCTCAACTTTAGTCAATTATAAGGGACGATAACAGACCGACGATCACCCAACGCTTCTAACTAAAGGGAACTATTGCAGGTAATGGTGCTTAATATGCCACAGTCATGTAATAATATGGCTTGTTTTTGGTTGATAATATGTCATGGAAAAGGGTTATCATTGTCAATATTAGTCATGTACAAATTTCAGCCAATTATTATAGCTTTGTTTCTACATGAGTTTACCATGTGCTTTCCCCCTCTACTTCCCCTATTTCTGTCAAACTTTGTCCTTGCTTCCCTATTCTTCATTCTCCTTGGCACACTGCCCGGAAGGCCAAACAGAAGCAACTCCTATTTCCATCCTCAAGGAAGAAGGAATACCGTAAAAGATAATCTATTGCATGAGAAGGTCACTGGAACACTTGCTTCTATTTCGCAAGGCTCAGATGAGAAAGCTGCATTGACAGTTGTAGCCTTGAAAGGGAAAGCAGAAAGAAGTGGATTGCAGTAGACGAAAAGTGGAACACATTTTGGCAAGCTAGCATACAATGTAGAAGAGAAGGTTCGAGAATATTTACTTTGACTTCCCCACAAAAGTCATGTTTCTCAAATATGTGGTCATGATTTGATACATTGACAAAAACAATAATTAGCCTTTATTAGCCTTGTTATTTGGCCTTTGTTTACCCACTCCCCTCCTGTGGCCTTTACTACATCTCCCCTTTTGGCCTTCAATCTCCCCTCCTCCTCCTTCCTTGTGCCCCCTTTCTTTATTCGCAAAACTGTGTCAAACATTGGCCTTCAAACAGCAGCTGAGAACGGCAACAGAGAAGTAGGTCACAGCGAAAGCAGGCCAAGCTGCTCTTGCAGCCTCAGCAGCCCCATGTGAAAACATGGAATCGAGTTCCAAGGCCACAAAGCTGGGGAGCTTGAAGGGAAATAAAGGCTGACACACTGAGCTTTGGGGGGAGAGAGAAAGAGAAGTGTAGCGTAAAGTAGGTTAGAGAGCTTTTTTGAAGGCTGATTTGCAATCTAGTTGATGAGAAGGGGAGAGAGAGAGCAAGTGATAAAAGCCCTGCATGCATTCATTTGCACATTTGTACCTAATAATGACAACGATTTTACTCATAAGCAAGTAAGACAACTTTTATCTCCGGACAGTTTACTGACAAAGCAGCTTATCGAAATTTTAGCCGAATGTAGGTCATATTATTTGACGTATTCCTTCCTGAAAATGTTATCAACAATACATTGCCGACCAAAGCTTTTGTTAGCGCTCGAGACCTCTTTTTTACGTATCCTTTCTCTGTGTGTTCTAGTTTTTCTTTTATGTAATCGACGTTGTTTTTGTGGCGCACAAGAAAGAGAATCGAGACACAAAGGAAAGTACGACAAGGATTATTATGGGTCACCTAAATTATAATAGAATGCATTTAGGCAACATTGTTTGATACAACATAGAAAAGACTATATTATCACATATTTTTCCCAAATGGCGCTCATCCCATTTTGAGTTCAATAATCTTGTGTGTAAAATGATAAAAATATGGTCCAAACTAAATGTTTAATTTACCATCATGCACGAACCAAACTTGATACAATGATTACATACATGATGATGACCCACATCTAACAATATTTCCCGTCTGGAAAACATCACGCGTCAGACAAGGATAGTTTTATGTTAAACAATCAGTAAAAACTCGTCCTTGTTCTTTTTGTTTGGAGAGTTATGCAATTTCAACTGGCCATAAAACCACTGATTGTAAATCATTGTTCGATAACAGGTGATGCTGCCAGAAAGTTGGAACTGAATTCCAACCCCCTTTATCATTATTTTACGCAATATATAAAGCCATTAGTTGAAATAAAGGGGTTGAAAGGGGAGAGAGAGAAAACCCTCCCCCTTATTTTCTGCTTTTTAATGTCACTGCGAAATTATTCCTCATTTCCCCACATCAATCTAAAAGTTTTAGGGATGCCATATTCTATAGCGTGCCTTCACTAAGACTTCACTCGATTTATTGTATAAATTCACTTCCATGTCATCCCTTCCAATGTAAAAAGTCCCGCTATTCCGTCCAACTTCCTGTCTCCTCTGCACGCAGCAGCAGCAGCATCAGTAAAATTGTAACCACCACACTTTAAAACAGACCTTGAGAAAATCAAAATCTCTCCTTGCTAGGCAGGCCGTTATAGAGGGTGCCTTTTTTAAAGCTAGCCCGTCAGGATAATAACACACACGCATCTAACTGTACGCGCGCACATATATGAAAGTTGACTTGCTAACGGTACCCGACTGGCTAGCACGATTTTCCCCCCTTACCTAACAGGTGATTTTCTACATATCCTGACTGGTGTCCTAGCGCCACAGTTTCTACCTGTGCTCGAATATAACGGTGCAGGAACCTTGGAATTTTCTTTTCTTTCTTCTCCTCTCAGCCGACCTTCAGGAGTTCAACCTCAACTTTCATCAGCTTTATAGATGGCAGAGGATTGAAGAGGAAATATACTCAGAGCTCTGGTTGGCTGCTGTCGAAATCAAACTTTCATTTTCTTCCTCTTCTTCTTTTGACTTCTTGGTATTCCACTACCATTTCCCCCCGTTAAAACCCTCGATTTCGTAAATCTATTGTTATCGTAAAAAGAAGCAGTGTACGTATTATGAGAGAGGCCATTAAAATCAATTGTACTCCTGGAAGTGTAATCATTACAAAAGACGAATGATAAATGTCTCCATAACCTTGACATGAAATCATTAATTGTGTGTTTGCATAATCGGGGAATGTGTTTTAAGATGACGTCACGAAAGTGGGTCAAACTAGTTCTCTCTTCAAGTGTAGGAAACAGCAGCAGCAGCAGCAGCATCAATAGTAACGATAATGATGATGATGATAAGAAAGGACCTTGAACGAGTGACACAGATTCAAAGGCTCCGAGTGGCCTTCTAACATGTACTTATGCATTGTGATGATGGGTAAACACAACGAGAAGTGCACTCACTCAGTTCTTATCTTGGGCCACTGTTGCTATACACTGTGGTTTCTAAAGCCCATTTAAAACTGCAAAGCAACACGTTTGATGCATGAAAGTAGGTCATGAGTCAGTGTAACGGAAGTTTGTGTGTTTAGATTAAATTGATGCTTATTTCGTCCCTTTTAATGGAAAAATGATAATTTCACAATCTCATGAGATGTCAGACATTTGATGGTCGATATTGTATTGTTAAGACGTAATAATGATTCCTTATTTGATCCTTCGTGTGTTTTCTTTCATTCTAAGGATTTTGAAGGCACCTTGAGAAGAAAGGTGTCCGCGTGCTATTGTCGAATCTAGCCTTCGACAAATATACATGCAGGCAGAAAATGAAGGCATTACTTTGAATGAACATGACTGTGCGAAAATAACTCTTGCGGAAAATAAAACCTTTGTTTGCATTGCGAAAAGAAAGGGGGAAAACGGTGCTAATTTTTATGCACGCTTTTGTGTCGTTTCTGTTTACCAAAAATACCTGCAATTGTGTCCCGTTACAAGGCTGTTTTGCACGATTCGATGAGTATATTCCAACTGGCAATTAGAACATAAGACATTTTATACCGACCGAAATTTTCTCCTCTATGTCATCCTTATTATGCAGAAAAGCCAAGGATACCTCACTGCCAATAATCATTATTCATGAAGCAAAGAAATATCCTCTCTGGGGTCTTTGCCCGGCAATGAACTTTAAAATCTCCCATCCTTAAAAACCAAACCCCGGTTGACCTCGCCGCGTCTTGGAAAATGAAGAATAGACGGTTGGGAAAAAGGGTTTACAGATTATTTTGCAAGGGGAGCCATGAGGGGAGTTTCGCAAACCGACCTTAGCTGCTGCTGACTACCTGTGCAGCGAAGGCGCGCCGCGGCGGACGCACATTTTCGAGGCTAGAGCTGTTAAAGGTGCTTCACCTTCTATACTTTTTATACGCTAGCTTCCATCTCTTTTTACGAAAGTATGGCTTCCACACAGAGTTGAAGGTCTTTCGAGTTCAAACTTTCAGTGGATTTTCACCTTCTTGCTGCTGCTTCCTGAAGAGGAGGAGGAGGAGGAATTTCACAATGGCTGCTGCTGCCACCATCAGGCTGTACGCAAAAGCTGCGTATAACGGGACGCGTTTTCTTTGTATGCGTACACTGACGCGCAGCGCAGATGAAGAAGAAAAAGTCAGAGAAAATGTGCAAAAGTGATTATTATTGCACTAATGAGACCTCAAACTCGACCTTGCGAAAAAAGGGAGGTTTGAGAAATTGCAACAATCATGTCAATGAACCCCGAGACTTGAATTATACGTTTCTATATTTCTATTTCCAGCCCTCACCATGCCTGACCAATTCCGCACCCAGAAGACAGACCTCGCGCCCCGGTCTCCCAGCGGCACGCAAGCCTCCGACAACTGCCCGCTCTCCCTCGTCATGGACCACCACCCGCAGCGCAGAGTGGCTCCAATGCATCACCAGCTGCCGATGAGGGCCATCGTCATAAAGGAGCCGCTCGCTGCGCCGGTGGCCGCATCCGGCGGCTCTTCCGGATTCTCCTCCGATGGTGGGAGTCCTGACAGACGCCCTGCCGTCAACGAGGAGGAGCCTTCATTCCACTCGGAGGAGCAGGATGAAGACCGGGAACCGCCAGCAGCGCACAACCATCACCTACATGAGGACCATCAAGACCTCGACGAGGAGTCCAGACCGCTGGCCCTTGTCGTGGAGAAGCCAGCTCAGGCTCAGCTGCACGACAGCGGTCACGAGGAAGACTCGGCAGGATCCGGATCTGGTTCACCGCAGCATCAGCACCACTTGCTGCAACTGCTCCAGCAACAGCAGCAGCATCTGTCCCGGCCATCGTTCTCAGCTATGGTGGAGGAGCAGCCGAATGTGATACTGCAGCGCAAGCCGCTTGTCGGCGCTGAGCAGCAGCAGGAGCGTGTTGACATCCAGCCGAATGTGACGATTGCCAAGGTGGTGAAGCAGGAGCCTCAGGAGATGTCCCCGCCGCAGAGGAGGGTCAGTTGTAATAATGGAATCAAGATCAAGGATTTCGCTAGGGTCGGGGACAACAATGCCCTCGACGTGGTCTCGGAAGCAATCTCCGACGCCACTTCGGAGGTCAGCTCCATCGACACGTGGTCCAGCTCCATGTTGTCCGAGTCGCTCCTGCGCCGATCCGCCGATGCCAACGGCGTCTTCCCGTGCGACTTCTGCGACCGCGCGTTCACCAACCGGCACCACCTCGCGTCGCACCTCGTCACGCACACCGGCGAGCGCGGCTTCGAGTGCTCCATGTGCGGCAAGGCGTTCGGCCGGCGGTCGACGTTGCGCGCGCACATGACGACGCACACCCGTGCGAGCAACTTCATGTGCCCGCTGTGCGACAAGGCGTGCAACGATAACAACAGTCTGGAGGAGCACCTGCGTGCGCACACTGGGGAGAAGCCGTTCGCGTGTGGGATCTGCTCCAAGGCGTACGCGAGGAAGAGTCATCTTAATGTGCATTACAGGTACATAACTTAATATTATCTCTGGTCCGAAATATTTTACTCTATGATATTTTGTCTTACAAGGCACACTCGTGTTTTAGACACAGTTTTGACTTATCTTATTTCCCAGGGTCCATACCGGCGAACGTCCCTTCGTCTGCCCCTCCTGCGGCAAAGACTTCACCGAGAAGCGCTTCTTGAACGACCACGTCCAGACCGCGCACGCTGCCGGCAGCGGCGGCCAGGACAGCGGCCCACTCCGATGCCCCAACTGCTTCAGGGAGTTCGCCTACAAGACGAGCCTGAAACAGCATCTCAAGAAGCAAATGTGCGTCAAGAACCTGAACAGGAACTGCCTCAATAACAGCAGCAACAACAACAACAACATGTTGGCTATGGCCATGGCTCCGGCAGTTGCTATCAACAATAGCAGCAATGGTTCTTCTTCAGCGGCCAGCCAGCAGCACTCCAAGCAGTTCCAATGTCCATTCTGTGAGAAGAGCTACAGCTGGAAACAGACCTTGAAGCAGGTAATTCAACATTTAAGCCTCAATAATGAGGAGACATTGTCTTGACAACAACTCCTTTTTCAGCACGTTTCCATGTACCACCGCAACAAGGTGCACACGGACGAGTTCTGGAAGTACGAGCTCGCCAAGCACCGCCGCTCCGGCGCCGATCCCCAATCCAATGAAGACATGTGGCACCGACAGCTGGGAAAGCACGCCGATGAGTTCAACGGCAGCATTGACGGCAGCTGCACCAACAGGTCCATTAGCAGCAAGGTTGCAAATGAGACGCAATCCGAGCTATCGCCGGAAATGAAGCTGTTGGCGTTGCAGTCGATGCAGTTCATGAACATGGTCAACAACAACAACGAGGACAAGACCGAGGAGGTCCAGCACAAGCTGTCTGTAGCTCCGATTGTCGACAAGCCAAAGCCAACGCCACCAAAGGAGGACTACCAGGCAAAGGACTCGTACCTTACACTACTCGCACAGCTGAGGCAGCGCAACAACGCCCAGGAGGCAACCAAGTCCCCGTCTGTGTCGCCGCCCAGCTCACCCATTGCGCTGACCGATATCAAGGAAGAGCCGGCTGCCAAGCGAACTCAAATGTGGCTCGCTCAGCTGGGTCGCTACAGGCAGCGGTCTCTGCAGGAGGAGCTCGACCGTAATCACGACGAGCTCTGGGAGGAACAGATTGCTCGGGTGAAGGCGAACCCAGTCCGGTCACCATTGGAGCCGGTTGAAATCGTGCTAGACGAGGAAGAGTCTTCAAAAGCTGCGGCAGCCCCAGAGAAATCGGCCAATATGGCCGTTCCACTGATGATGTCGGCACTTCAGGTCCGACCTGTGAGCAAGGGACCTTCAGCCACCATCACAAGGCCCGATGAGGCGGAAGAAGAGAAGCAGCAACAACAGCAGCAACAGCAGATGATGTTCATGATGATGCAAGCCATGGCTGGGCAGAAGAGGAAAAGCTCGGAAGAGGGCTCCGAAGAGGAGGAGGCTCCGAAGAAGAAGAAGGCAACGCTTCCACTGGAGAGCGATATTCCAGAGCCCCCTCCCACTCCTGAAGAGGAGCGTCAGCGAAGGAGAGACGAGATGGAGAGATTAGAGAAGGAGGAGAAGGAGAAAGAAGAGACTCAGACTCCGTCATTCCTGAAGACTCTCTTGCTGGATAGGACGGCTCCCAAAAAGAGGCTTAGCCAGGATGCCCCTGTTCCGTCTCTAAGGGAAATTAAGAAGCCGAGCAAGGAGGAGATTCAACAGCCCACGGCAGCGGAGATTCTAAGGAGGAGGCTCTTGGGGCTTCCAGAGCTCCCAGTGGCACCTCCAAAGGAGTCCGTACCTCAGCCTCCATGCGAGGACAAGCACCTCCGACGGCTCATGGCTTCCCCTCCTATGATGGCGCTGCCCAAGGAGACCGCCGTGAGAGCCACTACTCCTCCCGCGCCTCCGAAGCACGATCTCGCACCTCCGAGTGCTCCGAAAAAGTCCCCGAGTGTGTCTTCCGAGAAGCACTCTTATGCACACACTTCCGTCCTGAAGCATTTACTCCATAGATATACTGAGAGTGGAGGAGAGAAGCAGGAGAATTAGAAGGATAAATAGGGTTTCAAATTGATCAAGTTTAGGATATAAAATGAATCGGAAAAGGTGCAAAATGTTTAAATAATGTACTATATTGAGCTGTTTTTCCTGTCTCGCATATGATGTGTTTTGTACAGTTAATTGTTGTTAAGTTGATAGAATTTTACGATTGTTAGATATATACTCTCCTTAAAACTGCCCGTAGTGTAATTTAAAATTCATTGATACAAATGATGAAATTGAGTGCTAAAATAATTTCAACTGTTCTTGTAAAGGACATTTTGCGTAAGTTTTATCCCAATTTTGTGCATATTTAAACGTCTTTTTAGAACAATTTACTAGTTTATGCATACACTGCCCTGTTAAAACCTTAATAGTTTAATTATTATCATGATTTCAAACGCACATATACTTTGTACAAATGTCCTCTTACTATTAATATATAAAATCGATAAAATTACAAGCTGTTTTCCAACTCTTACCATGTGTACCATGACATACAAACCACAAAAGATGACAAAAATAAATAACGACTTTTACAAAGAGTCAATTTTTCAATTATACCAGAGTATTAAAATAGTTTTATTTCGTGTATTACGTGTGCAGTCCAATTTTCATATGAGATGCATTCTTGTTCACTTTGGAAGTTTGATTATTTTATTTTAGGGGAGTAATCCGACGATATCTTCTTCTATTTGAGCACTTCTTTTATTGTGAGTCTCAGTATGAAATGCTTGACTTGGTCGATTCTTCAGTTACCTGCAGTATTTCCTATAAAAACAATAATCCACTGTGTGCACATATTACTTTCTTTCATCCTTATATCACAGCCGGCAACCCTTTATTAGCCTCGCTCATCTCTATCAAGTTCTGCCTGGACACGCTGACCCCACTCCCGCGGAGCATCCCTAGACTCTCCCTCGCACTGGAGGGCGTGTACATGGCAGGGGGCGGGGCAGTGGCGGTGGGCGTGTATACAGCTGGGGGCGGAGTGGTGGCCGAGACCGAGTACACAGGCGGAGCGTGCACGATGTAGTCATCTTCTCTGCTAGGTTGATGCTTTTTGCGGCTGTAGTTGCGTGTGACAGAGTTGATGGAGGAGATGGAAGTGCTCGCAGTCTGGAAGGAGATGAGGTAACAACGGTTTCATTTAGCGCAAATAACGTTTACCATATTATCCTGCTGATGTAACCCGCTCAGCCGCCTGTCCTCCTCCTCCATTCCACTAAACTCCTTCCGCATGCTGTCCAACATCGGCGACTTGGGCGGCTTGTCCTCCACAGCCGCCGGCTCCTTCTTCCAAGACGGCAGAGTATCATCGAGCCAGCATAGCCGGTGCTCCCAGTCCCCGTTAACAATCACGGTGCTTCCACAGTTGCCCATTTTGTTGCTTCACTTGCACAATGGCTATTGTCACGAATAATTCATGGTTGTATACCTTGCTACGGATCTCGTGGTTTTCCTTGTTTAACGTTCTGCAAAATGCATTAAATAGAGAAGGGCTTTTTCTTTCCAGAGCTTGCAGGATAACTATTTTTTACTGCGGGAACATTTTTGTGTTTCCTGTTTCATCGCTCGCATGATTGTGAGTCAGTCACAAAGGGAGCAAACCAGTTCAGAAATTGACACTATACTGCAATTATAGGAAAGCATCACTAATAACAATATTTTTCTTCACTTACTGTAGAACTAAATATACTATAACATACATATTTACTAGCTCACTACATTTAAGAAGAAACTCCCTTCTTTCAAAACACAATAATCAGCACACGCACACACGGGCTCTCCACCCACCTGTCCTGTACGCCCGGCAGCAGGCGCGGCCATTGAGAGTAACGCCGACGGGCCAGGTATAACGATAGAGCTTCTTCAATACATGTTCATCATGACACTACTACCAGATCAAGTGCGCAATAAGCGAAACAAGAGACTTTGTCCGGCTATGGTTAAAGTAAACTTTGTCTTTCATATATTTTCCATTTAAATATATTGTCATATATATAATTTTCTTCTTATAGTATCTTCTTATATCTTAACCATATACAAATACGAGAATACAAATTCTTTCTTCTTCTTCTTCCCAGCCCATTTCACATCTACATATACTTCCATGGTCAGTAATGGCAAATAAAGGAGATTTTTTTGCTTTAGCTGCTGTAATAATCCTTTTTACACCCTCCCTCTCTCTCTGCTTTTTACATCTTTTGCCGTTGGTTTGTAGGTTTTGCTTATCTTCAAAAATCTATTTGTTTTTTGCTCTCTTGTTGTTTTAAAATCCTTAAAATTGTAGTTTTAATAATGTAATAATGTTATTGTTGGGTAGCTGTAATAATGTGTGTGTGTGTTTATCGAATCTAAAATATTTTTGTGGCTTTTTGTATCTTTTTTCTTATCTTTTTTTTGTTTATACGTCAATATCTGATGCATAGTTTTCAATAATTTTTCCTCGTGTGTTCTGTGTAGTAGTTAATTTAGTTTTTTCTTCACTCGGGCTTTCAAATTTCCATATTCACATAATGTTGCTTTTTTGCTTCCTCAAAATCTTTCGTTCATATTTTTTCCGACAAAAATATTAATTAATTTACGTGTTTTTTATGTTCTGTGCAGTTGATTTCATTTTTTCTTTCTGAATCATTAGGGATTTTTCCTTCTCCAATCAATCTTGTAGTAGTAATAAGAATTAAAATCAATAAGTGGGGTTGTTTTTAAAATCGGTTAAAATGTCGCAGAAATGTTGTTCTTCTCCCTCCTCCTCCTTTGAATCCTCTGTTCTCTCGTTAAAAAGATGTAACAGTAGCTTTTTAATAGAATCACCCTCCTGTAGTCAAATATAATCTTCTTCGTCGTCACCGGGTATCGTTGTTTTCTTCTTCTTCACTCGTTTAAAACAGATCTGGCTGTATCATCATATTCATTTCATCTTCCTTGTTCATGGCGATTGTGGTTTCGTTAATAATAATAATATAATCAAGGTGGCTACTCTTCACTCCTTGCTGGTTTATAGGCTCTACTTGCTCCAGTTGTGGCCATCGCCGCTGCCGCTGTTATTGTTGTTGTTGCTCCAGCCGCTGTTGCCGCCCCAGTTGTTGCCGTTGCCGCCGTAGTAACCGCCACTGGAAGACATACCGCGGTGTCCCTGGCCGCGCATGCCACCTGGGCCGCCGCGACCGCCATGGTACGGTCTCTGGTGGTGCGGGTGGTGGTGGTGATGATGGTGTCCGCCGCCCCCTGCGGCTGCTGCTGCGGCCGCTGCCGCGGCTGCGGGGTGGTGGTGGTGGCTGAACATGTTGGCTGCGACAGCCAGTCCCGCGGCGGCTGCGGCGGAGCTGATCGGGTAGGAGAACGGAGGGAAGTGCGGCATCGGCATGCTGAAATTAGAAAATCGAAACATTAGGAACATTAACTCCTCAAACATGTTCTAAATATTACAGTTTTATGGTTTTGTGAATTTTGTCCCCCGTGCGTACACATGCCAGTGAACTGATCACTCAAACCAGCACATCCCTGAAGAGCTTGAATGTCCATCATTAACGACTCGCAAGTCTTAATCTCTGGACCCCGACCATCCCCTCCGAGGAGAGGCTGCAACACAAGTCCGAAGACCCAACGCAGAGGTCGAGACCAAATTTCAACTGGAAAGTCGCCATTCTGGACGCCCTTAGAGCTGTACTGGTTTATAGAGCGAGATCACTAGACACGATGTCTGTTCGCGAACGGGAGGTTCAATCGTCTCACACGCCAATGACTCATTCTCAACCGATTAAAAACAACGGAAAGGTTGCCAAGGAAGAGCTTGTGAAAGCTCGGCCTTCGGATGAGGATCTAAGGAGCGTGTTTAACTACAAAGATACAATAAAGTTGTACAACTCACCCCGGCGCAATGGACTTCATCATCCGCTGCTCCCGCTTCCTCAGAAGCTCCTCCTTCTTCTTCCGATCCGACGGCGGCTTGGCGAGACTGATGTGAATGGGCGAGCCCTCCACGTCCTTGCCCTGATGCCCCTCCAGCGCCGCCATGGCGTCATCGCGCTGCTCAAAGTGCACGAACGCGTAGTCCTTGATCTTCTTGACGCGATCCACCTTGCCGTAGGACTCGAAGACCTCGCGGATCTTGTCCTCGCCGGCCGTGGCCGTCAGGTTGCGGACGTAGAGCACCTTGACCTGCGACATGGTGTCGTCATCGGGCTCCTCCTGCGGATCTGCCCAGTCCACGATGATATCACAGCTCCAGACCTTGACGCGGCCCGTCTCGAGGCGGCGCTTGGCCAGACTCGCCGCCTTGTGCGACTCGTACTCGAGGAAGCAGAAGCCGCGGTTCTTCTTCTTGTCGTCCGGCGAGCTGTAGATGATCACCTCGCGGAGACCGGCTGCAACGACAGTTTACATGAGACCACATGGTGTTTGTGAAGAAGCTGTAAGCGTGCAACTGGCAGCTGATTGAGCCGACTGTTATTGTGTTATTGTTGTAGGAGGAAAGAGGAGAAGGAAAAGTCAGAGCAAAAGCGGAAATAGGTCGAGGTTTTGTAGCATGGAGACGTGTTAAAGTGAGATTTAGTTATTTTAGAAGTGTATCTTAAGGTTTTATTATATACTTTATATTTAAAAGAATATGAAGAAATCCACAACCAAAGATGAGCAGAAGCATTTTTCAGCGTTGTTCCCATTTTAAAAGCATACTTTATAATATCCCTAAGCTTTCTATTTAACTGATAGCTAGTGCTGAAGCTAATCAACCCTTCTTTTTAAATGCAGCATTCGGCAAAATAAGCAATACTTTATATGAAGTAGAACGTACAATATGTGATTAATTTTGTACAGTATGTGTTGTGTAATATAAGGTCAGTCTGTATCACACGGTGAATGTGGGGGGAGTGAGCGGAGTACTGTATTCGGTACGGTATGTTTATTGCCAGGGCAGTGGCAGTAGGAATAACGTGGTTTAAAAACATGCTTTGTCTACGAAATAACTTTTATTGCAGGAAAAAAGTAAAGGATGAAACTGTCACCAGACACCAAAGCAAAGAAAATATGCGAAACTCAGCAAGAATTGTGCTTTTGTAATTTTATCTGCCGCTTGCCGTATTTATCAGCATTATTGCAAGAATAACTGTGTTTTTAAGTTGAGAACTGAAGCTTTCTTATTAAGTCTTTGATTCATTTTCCCACCACGTTATGCCATACCTCCCACGCACCCCTTTTCAGCAACCAACACTTACGTGCGTGTTTCGTAAACTCTTCTAAGAGCTCCTTTCTGTCCCGATTCTTCGGAATGTTACCCACAAACAGTCGGTGGTTATTGAAAGATATCGTTACTCCGATGCGTTTCCCCTTCCGAAGTTCGGAGTCGTTAAGCTGGACATATAAAGAGACGGGGGTAGGAGAGAGAAGGAGGAGAAATGGGAGAGAGAGCATTATAACCGCTTATTCCGGAGAATAATGTAATGCAAAATAGACCGTAGACTGAGCACTAAATATATTGCTTTCCCCTTTTTAGTCTAGCTATATTATATTGCTGCCTTGTAACGTTTTCTTATCTTCTTTATACTGGAGTTGTTGTTTTCTAACCGTGGAGTTGGGAGTAATAATAGCTGCAGCTCCTGCAGTAGAGACGACAAAATAGTAGAGAAAATAGGATACCAGACAAGAGATAGATATAAAAAACAAGCATTGGGAGGAATTACTTGAAAGCAAATTATTCAATGAATGTGAATAAATGTAATTTCTCCCAATGTTTGTAGTAGAAAATGATACAAAACTACACAGGAGAGTGAGAGGAGGAGCTGTTTTTTCTTCCAACAAGAGAGCCGATGATGATTCTTTTACCTGTGAGCGCTCTGAACTCGTTTTCGATCTCTGTCTCTCCCTTGGACTTTGGGATGTTACCGACAAAGAGTCTAGTTTTAGGGTGGCTAACGTTAACTTTGAGGGGTTTGTCCTCTGCGAGTTCGTGAGTGTTGAGCTAGAGACGGGGAGAGAGAAAGGGGGCGCAGGGCGACCGGTTATTAAGGGTTTCAGTGGGTTAAAAGTAGGCATTTTACCCCCTTCGTTCGTCACTAATAAGGCAATATAAAAGTGAAAAAGATTAGTGCTTCACATGTCAACGGTATTTTACTACTGTATTCATACTTTATATGACGAGAAAAGACCACTAAAGTAGCAAGTCTTTGATTACAAGTAACTATTAAATAAGTATGAATGCTTACCTGCTTGACGGCCTCCTGAGCGGCTGCCCTGGTTGTGAACGTGACAAAGGCGTATCCCCGGTTGAGACTGGTCATGGGATCCATCATGAGGCGGAGGTCCCAGATCTGGCCGCACTTCTCAAACAGGGGAATCAGCTCGTCCTCGTACAGGTCGCGAGGGATCTTGCCGCAGAAAACCTGCAAGAAAACAAATGTTAATGCAACTAGCAATTAAAGAGTATTATGTGTATGATTACCTCACAGCCATACCCGGGCGGCGGCCCTTCCCAGTCTGGTGGCGGCCCTCCGTACTTCCTCTGCCCAGTGGTGACATCCAGCGTGTAGCCGGTCCGATCCAGAATCGCCTTGATCTTCTCCTTGTCCGGCCCCTTGGCCGCGGGCTGCTCCCTCGACGACGACGCGGCCGCCGCACTTGACGCACCCGCGGCACTGCCGCTGCTGGCGCCGCCGTTGTGATGCATGTGGTGCTGCCGCGTCTTCTGTCGATACGTCTTCATGACGCCGCACAGGTATGCGGATTTGTTGGAGACGTGCTCGAGGTTGGACTCGAGGAACTGGGCGAGGACGGACATGGCTCCGTCGGAGGGGAACTCCTTGAGGGCGTCGAGGGCGCGGTCGTCGAGGTCCGAGTGGGAAAGCTTGCCTGGAAGAATGAATATTTGCACATATTTAACCCTTTTTTATCCCATAATCTAACAGCTGTCTCTCCGGCCTTCTTCCTCGTCTCACGTAAAGTCGAGTGAAAGGCTCTTGACCTAATTTGAATTCAGGACAATATGCTAAAACTACTTTTGAAGCTTAAATGGCCTAATTAAGGCTGTTAATTACCCGTCTGGTAGATGTCGTCGAGCCTCTTTGCGACCTTCTCCTCCAGCCCGTAGCTGATGAGCTTGTCGTAGTCGGCGCTGCCATTGGAAGACGACTTGGAGGCCTTGGAGGAGGAGGAAGAGGATCCCTTGGGAGAGCTCGGAGGCGTCGTGGAGGTCTCCTCCGACTTTGTGGTGCTGCTGTCCTCCTTGTTGGCCTTCTTCATCGGGGAGTCTCCGTTGCTCACCACGGCGGGCTTGGGAGGAGTCGACTTGGAAGCCTCCGAAGAGGAAGCAGGAGAAGAAGAAGAGCTCATCCTGGAAATAAACAAAACAGAAGGGTCATTAAGAAAAAGTATAATTATAGTCTTAAAAGTCGCTGATCACCATAATTACACTAATTAGGCCTACCCTGCGTATTAAAGATCAAGAGCGACTAGACCAAATGAGTCCAATGTCATATTATGTGCTCATAACTTAAATTACTAGTCATTATCTCATTAACCGCTCAAAAATATCCTTTTGAGCCTCTTAATCACTACTTAATTACTACTTAGCCTCCCTTCCTCCTCCTCCGATCGGACACGTTTCATCGATGAAACACCGCTACATATGGCAGCCGAACGAAGGACAGGAAGGGTCATTAGCGGTCATTAACGTCATGACACGCCTGCCTAATGACCCCTCATTACGGAGAACCCCTCCGAGAATGCATTTCGCTCTCGAGGGACGACAAGATCCCCTCCGAGGACACCGAGGCAACGATCACTCCACTGCACCGAAGCAGCAGCAGCTCGGAGGCGCACTCAACCACTCGGAGGAGGAGTCTCAAGAGTTCTGCCCTCATAGCCCCATGGGTCTCACCTGCCCTACAGGTCCTTGTGTGTGTTGTGTTTCGTGTCCCCGTTGTGGGTTGTTGTGTCGCTGGTTCCGCTCGGAGGGCTTCGGAGGCGAGTCGCGCTTCAGCTCGGAGGCGCCAGATTGAAGCGAAAACGAACGAACGAAAGGGAAAGAGAGAGAAAGAGAGAGAGAGAGAGAAGGGAGCGAAGTAGCAGCAGGCTCAGCAGAAAACAGCAGGGACGACACTTTATTGAATGCGATTGGGCCAGGAAATGGTTTATATGACGATATCAAGGATTTACAATACTCGGAATGGGTTACAAATAGCATATGTAGAAGAAAAATCCCTATTACGTCTGATAAAGTTCTTGAATTGACGTTAATCTTGTGCAAACTACTTGTGTAATGAGTTTTTTTTTTACTTGCAGTAGATCACTCATCTTTAATAACTAAATCCTATATCATAATGTATAAAAGTAACTACAATAGAGTGATGCCACAAAAATAATATTCCTATTTCATTCACATATTCGATTATCATTTAACTTTTTACCTAAAAAGCCTGACATACATTTAACATTTGGCACCATCGACCCAAATTCCCGTCGTCCCTTTGCCCCGAAGTCAGTTGGAAAAGACGAAGGAGACGAGTGGAGTGAGTGAGTGAGTGAGCTGCTGAGAGCAAAAGCAGCAGCCAGCGTGAGACTCAGCTTATGTACACTCAAAATAGGGTTGATACTAAAGTAGAGCACAACACCACCAAAAATTACGATAACAACCTAATTTAACTTTACAACCACTACTTCAAGCCTCCTATACATCAAGCTGTATGCTATACTGTAATTTAAAGAAGATGATAATGTCATCTTGTATAAAAAGTGCATACTTTATGTAGATGTCGTTAAAGTTGTACTTACTTTACAAACGAGTGGGTAGATAAAGTTAAAAAATCTCTCCCTGATGTCAGCAGCAGTTGCCTCGAAAAACGAATGCATTTCGCATCGGCGGCGTCGCCTCCGCTTGGGCCAT
>LR139972.1:0-21290 GCA_900659605.1 Tisbe holothuriae
TTGATGCATACTTATTATATATGTAATCAGCCAAAAGTCAATATATTGAACCCAAAAGAGTTGTAGTTTTGATCAAGAATTGTAGAACTAAGGAATCAGGCTTAATATTATGCTCTTCAAGAACCCATTAAATACATTTTCTGGACCAATTCGCATATTGAACCGAACGCCCCTCGTAGCACCACAGATTAGAAAAAAAGGTTTTTGACTGGACCTAATGAGAGCTGCTGAGTCTCCTTTAACCCCAACATTGTAAAACAATGAAATTTATTCTCTTTATTTGTTTCTTGCAATGAATAAGGCTAAAGAACACATTATAGAATAAGGATAGTTTAAGGCGCTGTCAGTTAATTGGCTGCAGTTCAGAATTTATTTCATAAAGTGCCACCTGCTTGAAAATAGTAAAAGTTTTTGCCGTAATTAGTTAGCTTCTTCATTTATGTACTTTTATTAGGTTTTAACTTACAATGGAACAACAACAGTCTCATTCACAGTTTGGGTTTTATTCATTCTCTGCCAGAGTCTATAAATATCTGGTTGTATCTTTGGATCGGATTTCTAAAATATTATTTTTAGACAAATAAAACAGTGAAATCATTTACGCAGTCATCACTTCAATTTCATTTCTATTTGAACTGGTTTAAAAAATTTATATATAAAGATATACGTCCTACCATAATTATTCCAGATTCGACTATACCAGTTTTGGCTCCATGTCTTAGACTGAATTTAGGGGCAACGGCTTCAAGGAAAGTAATATTGTTAGCTATTAGTTAATCCATAGAAGACATCATTTTTGTTTGAAGTATTTCTTACCTGTGTCCACATAAAAGCCAATGAGGTAGTTACTCTCCGCCAGCTCCGCCCATGTGTCTGGCAACTTCTCATAGATTGGAAACATGAGCGCCTTCAGAAGGAAAGATGTGTACATGTAGTAGATTGAGGCTGTAGCCAGAGTCCAAAGCATGGTTGCGGGAAGGTACTTCCATTGTACAGTATGTTTTAAAGGCAGACCTACGTTATGTTATTACATAATAATATACATTATTACTTAGTATTATACTACATATCCAAGGAAATACGAGTGATCCCGTCTTATATATTTTAGCAATTAACAAATATATATATATAAATATCTTACATATATATTTTACTAAATATTATAATAACCTTTCCCTGTAAGTGATAGTAGCAGCCATGCTATAACTTCAGCATATGATCTTTGAAACATCATGGAAATCAGCATTGTAGCAAGTACAAGGAAAATGAATATGCCAAGCCATATCATTAAAGTGAAAGGAGAGAACATGGCCTGCAATTATATTTAATTATTTATGACATACTTTTGTATGTTTGCGCGATCAAGTTTGAAACTAGTAAAATTATTTGGTCCAAATGACTTGTGTGTGTTTTAAATATCATCAGACTGTCCAATAGCCTCAAGTTAATCATCAGTTTTATGAATCCCCTGCATAGTGTAAATTTGGACAAATACATTCCTAGATTACAGGTTTGTTTTTCAAACTAGTTCAAAGGAGTGATTCGGACAATTTCTGCCAATGCAACTTCCTTTAGGACTAACTACAGGCATTTGAAGCAATGTAGATACTACAGAGTGAGTTCAAATCAATTATTTATAGTAACTATAATTTGGACCAACTCTGTGATACCCTTTTGGATATTTCAAATATTGCATTGTTTTACCTGCCATGGCGGAACCTCCTCTGGCAGCAATGTGTAGAACGTCAGTGTCGGCTTCTTTTTGTCATTGTAAACAGGTTGAATTATGCTACCGATAGGCTTGCTTTTTGGGCAAAGAAAATATTACTTAAAAATGAGGATGTACTTGTTAAGTGCTTTTTTAAAAAAAATATTTGCTATGCATCCCTTTTTATATATTTTAGTGCGCTACCTTTTCAGGTTCATTGCAATAGCCCGCCTCCCAAGGGCAAGTCCAAGAGGTGCTTCTGCTGGCATTGCCAGTAGCACCACCTGTTTTGACTGGTGTGGCAGCTTTTTAGGGAACGATTGAAAAATTCCATTGGCCGAGGCCGGTATTCAAACCCCGGCCCCCTTGCATGGAAGTCTCGCACGCTAACCATTCCGCCACAAGCTTGCGCTCTGCTAAGTGCTTTACCCAGTAAACCAAAATGCCTGACTAGCTGCTGAAAAAAGACATCTTTCTGGCGTGTTGCTAATAAAATTATCTGAACTCGCTCTTTGTCAGCAGCTACTCGGCAGTTTCAATTGGTTTGCTGGGTATAATTATAATGTATTATGATTTTTATGAATACAGACACAGTAACTACACAATCATTAAAACTGAAGTAAATATAACTATTGGAAAATGAATCTAGGTTGTTTAAGGTGTTATATATATCAGTGGTTATATTCTAACCTGAATCCTCTCTGTCGGATGGGGTAAGAAAAGCGCTGAAATGAGAAAATAGATTTACTACTCATAAATATTGTGTCAGTCAAGGCAGGACTGTATAAAAATCAACTATCCTAATGAATATGAACTATATACATATTTTTGTATTTAAATATACCTTGTAAATTTTTGGAATAGATTTGTCCAGCAAATTGATAAACCTACAAGAGGGTAACAACTGATTCAGATAAATGGTTTCAAAGTCAAGGCAAACTAGATTTAATGTTATAATATTTTCAGAAAGAGTTCATTTTGCCATTGATGAGCAGAACATATTTTGGCCCGAATCTAGTATTGTAGCTTCAATATATAATGAGCAAAAAATTAAAATTTTGTAAAAAAAAACTGCTACTCAATGAAGCTTTATCACTAGGGCAACCAACTTCCATAGGGCTAGAGAGCCCCGCTGGGCTAGGGCACCCATTAAACAATTTTAATATTACAATAGGACCGGCAAGGCAAGTTAGCCCTATATTAAGTAGAAAGAAGTATTCCACAGGGAGGCAACACATTTAGTCCGACATAAGTACACATTTAGTCCGAATCTGACATAGTACCCAGTAGTCCGAACACAGTAGTATGTCATTAGTCCGAATTTGTCCTGAGGGTGTTCATTAGGCCGAACACAGTAGTATACCATTAGTCCGAATCTGTACAGGGGTGTTCACTAGTCCGAACACAGTAGTATATCAGTAGTCCGAATATCTATCTAGGGGGTGTTCACTAGGCCGAACTCAGAACAATTTATTCATTCCGAAACTTAGACCAAATACAGGACCATAGTATTCCAATGACACTGGTATATATGAATTAAATCTATCAAGTCAATATATGCATTTTATTAACAAAATATTATGGTAGTAATATTATTAACCAATGCAATGGCTTATAAACAGTATTACAAATTCATTATGCAGTTATGAATATTGCTAATGATACTTAGTATTACATCTACTATTAATAGTAATTAAATTTTAAACTCTATTTCTTGATGTTGTTATATTGTTTTCGAAATCAGGAGATTAAATTACAATAGCCAGTTATCAGAAGCACAATATAGCTGTTGACCTTATGCCTATCCTGCTTTTGGCCTTATGCTTACCATGCTGTCGGCCTTGTGCTTAACCTACTGTCGGACTAGTGCACAACTACAAAAATGTTGTCGGACTAGTGCATACTACTAGTTCGGCCTACTGAACTACTTGAATGTAATTCGGACTATTGATATACTAGTTTGTTCGGACTAATGACATCCCTAGTTCGGACTAGTGCCCTACTTACATTTTCGGACTAAATATGTACTACGAGTCGGACTAAGTGGTGGACGTCATTCACAAGGATAAAAAACGTAATCGTACTTTTGAAAAATAACACCAACCCACCAACCCTAGACTTGAAACCCGCCTTATCAATTAAATGACCTAATTGTAATATTAAAAAAGCTAATCATATTTATTGTGTTCAGGTATCACTGTAAATTCTTTTGGGTATATTTTTTAAGAAATATATACAAAAGAATATACAGTGATATGGTATAGAGTAAGGGGATAGGGGCAGTACGAGTAGTCAGTACAGTATTAGAGTAACTGTTGATATCTGGGCAGAACCGAAGACGGTTACAATTTCTGAAACCGCCATCTCTACAAAAGGATGCTGCATATATTTTGCCAACGATCCGGATACAGCCTCAAGTGTTTAAACAGTCATAACAAGGAAGGAAAAAATGACGAGTTTAATTATTAATGTATTTACAAGTCCTTCTATTTTGTTTAATTATAATAGTTGCTGGCACAATTCTTCATTAAATATTATTATAATTCATTATTATCGAACATCCTCTTATAGGGGTGATGAACACACTAGTCTTGAACATAATACTACTTTTTACTATATACCAATATAGCGCAACCAAATATGAGCTTGGTATATAATTGTGTCCTATAATTTTTAGAAAGCCGCTCCGTGAAAAGGTGAAAAAAGAAACTAGAAAAAAAAACAAAAGGGAGAAGTTAAGGCTAGTTCCGGTTCTGAAATTTAATTGAAACTCTAACTTTTCTGTCAAGTCTGTGTATATTTAATGCTGTTACATTTTTGTTTAAAGTTTTCAGTGCCTTAAAAGCTACAGCAATACCTTCAATGAAGTATGAAGGTATACAGTTCCTGTTAATGTTGACAGCAAGATGTTACCAAAAATACTAAATACTAGTAAATACTACTATGTTTTCGATGACAGTACGAGAATTTCTACTATGATTTAAAAACTTATTTTTTTTCTTCCAAGAAGTATTTCTCGGTTCTAATTTTAAAACCACGAGTAATATTTTGCATGTTATGAGAAATAGTTTAAGATATGTCATGCATTTCTTCAGATAACTGTCATTTGATACGCAGAGTTGACCTTTCTAACTTTTCAAGGATGCATTTTTTAAAGTGCTTAACACAAAATGGTATTTTATTTCTTAAAACTGAAATATTTAAACTTCTCATACAACGACTCAATAATATAATATGATCCCTATAATTTTAACACATCTTAATTGCCATGTGCAGAGTACAACAACCTTCCATCGCAGAAGCTTCTCCAACTGCAGCCATATAAAAAGCGGGGTTGAGAAGAAAGCTCTTCTTTCCATGAGCGAGGAGATCGACGTGGCCTCATTTCAGGAGCTTGCACACAAAGAGATGAAACGGCGGCGATGGGAAAGTTGGTTTACGCAGTTCAAAGGACTTTTTAGCGATGTAAGTAGGGGTATGTATGGTAGGTAGTGCACTAGTACATTACATTAGTAGGAGAACAGGTGCAAGGGAGGTGGGGGAACAATATTATGGGGTTAAACCGTCCGGGTCGGAGTCAAGCGACTTAACTAGCGAATATGGCTACAACGCCCCCCTTGATTAACGATTATAATTACAAATATTTGCAAAGTATGCAAACTAAAACGTCAAGGGACACCTACCGTCAAAAAGTCAATCATAAGGAATAGGCCAGAACTTTTCAACTAATGATTGAGTGGGTGTTGGATCAACACTGTGTCTCGGTAGGTGGTCGGCTATTCTTGAGCCTTTGCTGACGCTGTGGTCGTCCAATCAACTTTGCAATCTAATAATCAATGATGCCAAAAGGACAAAAATGAATCGATCCGCGTTTTAACGACGCCGCAGCGATTGCTTGCTTGTTATTCTTCCCGATTTCATTTTCCCCGGTAACGGACGCAAGAATAATATATTATTTTCTTCTTCTTCTTCTTCCGAGAAGATGGATTTATTTTTTCTTGCTCAAAATGATCCTTTGTTCGAGAGAAAAGAAAGACGAAGGCAAAGATTGTCCTCGGCGATCATGAAGATAGATGATGAGTCCTTTCTCTCTCTCTCTCTCTCTCTCTCTCTCTCTCCTGCAGAGTTGATTGGGCTCCTCCTCATGACTCTTTCTTCAATCTGCAGCAGGGAAGGGCGTAATTCCAGGAACTAGCAGGAGAGATACAAGAGGTGCGCAGCATATTGTTTACCCTTTGCCATGAGGATCCAATATTCAATGCAGTACAGATTACGTACGTTCTAGTCCCATTATTCATTGTCTAAACAATAGACAGGTTACCAAGTAATCGTTTTAATGTAACATCAATAACACAAAAATACGAAGCCAATTTTGACCCGTAAAAAATGGACCCCCACTTCAGAACTTAACAGGATCTCGGATTGTATTCATAATCTGTCAATAACTTGTATTCTCTAAGTAGTACTTCAGGAAAACTTATCCTTGCAATGGAACCAATTACAAGATTTATTTATATTACTCATTATTAATTAGATTAACGCACATTTATCAAACATGACAAACTTCCTTTACAGACGGATCCTAAAATATGTTGACGTCATTTTAGAAGATATCATTTAAAATTATGAAAGTCTCTTTAATATTGTATTAGTGTCAACATGTTTGAAGGGCACCGAGAACGGCGTTGTCATTAAAATGGCATTTAAGTTCGAAGGGACATGTCTGCGGCATTGAACCGAAAGGACATCCATATCCATGACTAAGGATATATTCAGCGTTAGTGAAGTATCAGTATTGGATTGTCATTTTAATATGGCGATATCTCTATTAAAGTACGATAGAAGATTTTCTTAAAGGCATTTTCTACTGTCTTTTATATCTGCCATGAAATGTCTCTTACCTATATATCCTGAAAATCTTTTTTGCAATTAATTTTGTCATGTTTACTAAGTTATGAAACGTACTCAAAATTAACCTTTCCATTTTGTACCTTTTCATAGCGATCACATTTCAAAAAGCTCTTCTTTGACAGCATGATGCTGATTATATATAACTCCCTTCCTCCCAATTGACACTTGGCTTCTTCCTAGAACATAAATATATTGTATTAATAATGATGATAACGAAACCAGGAATAGCTTTCATGTGAAGCAGCGGGAGCTTCGTCGTTGTATGTCCTGAAATAAACCTCAATTGGGGGTGGAAGTGACTTTCTCTCCTCACAGGGGGGAGCCAGAGTGCAACATGTCCCGTGACCGAAATATGCACCAGAGGACCCTAAAGGGGAAAAAGATTCTACACCTCATGTTAGCTCTTCCGATTAACCTACTTCCTGCATCAATGTGAGTGGATCAAGTCATTATCACAATGGGTGCCCACACCACCAGCATCCATAAATCGATTGCCGTACCCAACCGAAGAGTTAGTTGATCTATCCCACCGGGCAACAGAGGAGCTCACATACACACAGACAATGTCCACCTTTGCCAAAGTTCTGCCCAGTTGCGCAGCCCTGGTGCTGCTGGTGGCCGCACCTGCCAGCGCCCAGTTCCGTCCAGGGGCGTTTGGCGCAGGGGGCGCCGCCCAAACATGCCCAATTGCTAATGCCAAGTCTGGCTTCGACATGGAAAAGGCGAGTTTTTACTTTTTACAAACCATTCCATCTATTTTTGGTAAACATAACCGCGTACGTTGGATTTTAATGGGGTTGCATTGAAGTGTTTACAATTCGTTTGACATTATTGTATATATTATTGTTTTTATTGGAGGGAAAAAACTTTTCATTGGTTCTTGATGACACTTCAGTTTTGGGGCATGTGCTAATATGACACTATAAATCGGACTTTAATGGCCAAATTTGTTCCCTATTCAGGGAAAAGAATCTGATTATTTACATTTTATAACATCGATTTAATAAAAACGCATGTGTACTACTATATGTAATAGACTTCAATGTTTTCAATTATATTTCGTTAATAAAAGTTTCACTGTAAGCAAGAAACATCTTCAAACCAAATATATGTCTATTAGAAAGCATATACTGTATAACAAGTCATGAAAAATGAAATCAACCGGTTATATATACTTACGTATTACGAGTCCCTACCTAGAAAAATTAAGCATGCTACCAAAGATTTCAGAAACTGCCGATCGTTCGCTGAGCGGTTTCTCTGATTTGGATCGACAGGACACACCAAAGTACATTGATAAACTAAATATAGGCCCAAAATAGCCCTGCTGCCCTTTAAACCCCGGTTCCTGTAAACTTTTATTTGTCAATGACAACTACATTTTTGGAGAATAAAATAGACATTTACATCCCGGAACAAATCATCATCCGAGGCCTATTTTGCCGTCCAAAGTCAAGGTTTGGCATTTTTCAACAAAAATAGTACGCTATATCAAAATAATCTCCATACATTTGAGGCAAAAGTTGCTATTTGCATGGAGCATGTGCGATATTCGATATTCAATATTGACATTTTTTGTACTCTAGTGAAATGCAGCAATAGACCAAAACGGTCTATATTTACCATTTGACCAACATTTAGACCATTCAATTATAAATATTAACCTTAATATATTGCACAATGATACTTTCTAAAAGCAAGCAACCTCTGCCGCTTTATCGTCATCAGGCAAAGGCCAGTGCAAAATTCGGCCTTGATGGAATCGGTGGAACAATGGCCTTTCAAGTTGGCTTCCTTAAAAAGGCTTCTGGGCCCTTGTGCCATATATGCACTCAGAAATACAATACACTACTAAATGAGAAGAAGAAGAAGAAGAAGAAGTTCTTTTTTGCAAATCCCCCCTCCCCCGCAAAGGCCAATGAAAGAAAGTATGTTTTTCGGAGAAAAGAGCAAAAACGGCTTCTTCCAATGAGAGTGAAAATGTGAATCGGCCAGATGAGTTGGCATTCTTAATTATTTTGCCAGAAGTAGAAAAACAACAAATAACGGTTATTTAGCGTGAAGAAGTGGAATTGTTTGAATATTTCATTGCGGTTTTCAGTGACCGGCAAATTGCATTGAAACGGACATGTTTGAGTTATGGGCTTTTGGGAGCCCTCTTCTCGAACCTTCTTCCCATGACCATTAGCTGCTATGTGTTGATGCATTCCAGAAGGAGGTGAAAGAGATGTTATGCAGATACAGAACTACTTGTTTTCGGGTCATGGCCAATACAATACGTGGGTGTGTCATGAGTTAGGTCATCAAACCTTGCTGGGAACAACACCATTTGTACTGCTTCATAATTTACCTTGCCCATAAACACGGCGTCCGTCTCGTACAAACAGCGAATGCATGAGAACCGCCGCCGATCCAAAGAGAGATGATTATGAGCTGCCGAGGTCTGTCTCCGAAAAGCGCACGTCAGCACCATTGACAATGAATAAGAAGAATAATATTAACAACACAATAGTTACCATGAAAGGGCTACTGCGTAGGAAGAAGAAGACGTAAAAACACCTTGATTGGCCCTCGCTTCCTCCTCCTCCATTGTGTCTGAATTAGAAGCAGGTCGACACCATGATCATCAGAATTAGGCTTTACACGTCACTGCTCATGAAAAAAATGGGCAGAAAGAAGCCCACTTTACCCGCCCACGCTCGGTCAATCATTTTATATCCATAAAGTACAACAAAGGTTTTTTCTTCTCTTCAGTTCATTGGTGATTGGTACGTCCTGGAGTACCAGTACCCGAAGGAGATGCGCATGAAGGACATCAGCTGCATGGGCCTGCACTACAGCCTCACCGGCTTCGGCGACCTGCAGAGCAACTTCACGTTCAGGTTCCCGGCCAAGAGCGGACACTTCTACCACGTGCCCACGTTCTCGCTCTTCAGCAATGCGGAGAGGTCGGTGTGGGAGACCCAGTTTAGGGGAGGTGAGTAATGTCCAAATTACCACGTATGATAATGACCAAATAATATCTTTGATCTACATTGCCTAAGAGGATCTCTGTGTCGTCACTCTAACCACAAGAATGTTGCCTGGCCCTGTTGTGGCCTTGACTCATTAATGGCTTAGTTGCGTGGGAGGCAGCAGCAGCAAATGTTCCCAGCCTTCATTTAAATATTCATACTCATGTTTATTCCAAAACGATTAAGAAACAGATTTAAGGCTAACTCAATTAAGCACCTTCTGCACTAATGTAAACTTGTATGTGTGGGTTTAATTGCAAAGTATGCATCAATGGCGCTCCTTTTCATGCAGGTACATTTTTAACCCTTTGAAAGCCAACACACACGTGTACATATGCATTATACAGCCAGGGAGCCATATTATTTCCTTCTTATGCTTGGAAAAGAAGGTAGAAAACGAGCTTGAAGGCAAATTAAATTACTGCTTTGATCCGCATAGTTAGGCATGCAAAGACATGTACGTATGTGCATGCATACCTCAGTGAGCTAGCACACACTCACAGGGTCTCCTCGGGCTGCTATTTATTATTATTGCGGTACCAAAGCAAGAAACAGAGCGACGGTGAAATTACCAACAATGGTTGTAAACCCACAAACGTTGTCTGTCCTATCTTTAATAATGAGTATTTTATTGTTAGCATGCGTTTGTGATAATTGCCGTACCCTGTATTCACAGGCAGAGAAGGCGGCGTGGGTGGGTGGGTACTGAAGAGTCCTAAATTAGAGTTGTTGTGTTTTTAAACCAACTGAAAGCACTTTTTTAGTTTAGCGTTCACAGAGAGCGAAGAGAAAGAAAATATTGCTCTACTTATTTATGATCGCGCGGGACTTTCCCACAGGAGAGCGTCAGTGTTAAATGACATTACAATATGCAGAAGTCACTGAAACATGACAGGTAACGGAGGAATTCAAATGTCTAATCGTTTTCTGTGGTCCATTTTTCATCCTTAGAAGCATTAAAGTAGGCAAAATTGTCACCAAAAAGGAGTCTAGGGAATTGTAGTGACGAATGCTGACTAAAAGGATAATTAGTGTCCAAAAACTTTACAGCCCTTTTCACGAAAAAGTGTCCTAGTTGTATTGAGGCCAGCCTCACAGACTCAGTCAGAGCCATTGTCTCTCTCACCTAGATCCTACTAGAGACCTCTTGGAAACTATAATTACATCCATCTACTCCCTGCAATGAGTCCAAACATGTACTGCTGCTATCTCCAAGAAAAGGAGCAGAAAGAAGTTGTTACTTGGTCTCTGAGGGGCAGCGCGCCACCATTTACATTCCTTTCCTCTTTGTTGTTGTTACTCACCAATGAAGAGTGACGACCTGGTCTTGCCAGGTGGAGGTGGTCATAAAAGGAGAGGAAGAGCACAAAAGTGGAAGAAAAGAGACAGAAACACTATAAAACCAGTTGACCAGCAGCAACAAAATCCAAAGGCATTCTTGGAATAGCTGTGAAAATCCCATTAGTAGACCTGGGACTGAATACCTGTAAATGTCTGGATTCTTGCAGGAATGGTTAATTGATGCACCCGTACAAGGAAAATGATTTAAAGCCGTTTTCTGCTTCTTCCAGTTGAGCTGGTTTCCGCCATCCTCGACACCGACTACAACAGCTGGGCCGTGCTGAGCCAATGCAGCCTGCCGGAGGGCGCCAGCGGCAGCACCGGCGCCGCAGCAGCCGCCTCAGGCGAGCAGCCGCGCTTCCTCTCTACGCGCGTGCTGTCCCGCAGCCGCAACCTGGGCGCGGCTGAGTGGATCGCCATCCAGAACGCCATTGAGGCGGCGAGCGCGGGCGCGCAGTACGTCTACCCAGTGGAGCAGGGTGTGTGCGCGGACCAAGACTGAGGAGTAGGGATGCCAGAATGGTTGTAAATTGAGGATATTGTAAACAAGGCAGCGACATTTGTACACTAAACGTTAACCATCCTTTCACCCGATCATAAAACGTTGAATAAATTGCAAGACCTTTCGTATAATATATATCTATATATTTTTATTGGAACATTCTGAGTAATTATGTAGCATAGGTATATGTAGTAATAGTTAATATGAAGACATTTTCCCATAGTTTTTTCATGTTCGTCCTTTGTCTCATCTTCTTCTTCGCTATTCTGCTTCGTTTATCGTTCGGCCGTGGTTTTTAGAGAGTTCTTGGTTTTGTTGTAAATGATTATAATTATTAAGTTAATAACAATAGTTGTAATATCTGCAGCTGATAAGACTGACTGGATGTAACGATTTGCTCTTTACTTTGCACAAGATTTCTACTTTTAACGTTCAAACCCAAATGAGTTTTGACGAAATCATTTGTTTGCTATTAATATGCACTTGGCCATTGTCCAAACAATTGTAACTGTAAACACAATAGGCATAAAATACCCAGAAAATGCATAGCCTGTTCAAAGCTTTAATAAAATATGCAAAACTAATTTTACTGGGTATGATTACCGATGGTTTGTTCTGGTTCGATTATAGATTGTATTGTAGAAGAAGTAGAAGTAGAAGTAGTAGTAGCAGGAAAGAGAGATTTTAGTTAGGTAGAATTCAAGAAGTCTTAGCAGTATGTTTTTTACATTAAGCAGGTGAAAATTCAAAGTTCTTTTCTTTGTAAAAAGTGAGATCATAGCTGTTTGTAACTCTTTGCTAAGGGGGTATTTAGGTTAATCTTTATCCTTCTTAGTTAAGGTACCAATGTTGATATTAGAAGTCAAATGTGTGCTTTAAACACGTTTTGCCAATTGCGTTTCGTAGCGCTCAAAAAGTTAAAAAGGAGAGGGGAAAAACGACGCATTTCACAATTTTGAACTATCACAACCTGATATTTCATATTCGAGAGATTTGTAAACAAAGTTGCCTCAGTAGCGTCTCTTTTGCTTCTTTTATTCTCTGTCGGTTATTGATTTGCATGGATTTAAACGGGTTCCATTGTAAAAGTTACTTTTCAATTTCCATTTTCACTCTCTTCCTATTCCTTCTTCCTACTACAACTATGATTCCCTCTATTTCTGGCGCCGGGCACGAGCCAAGAATTGCAGTCCGATATGTTTCATTAAGTTGTTTTATGTAGTATAATAATAATAATATTAAGTGTGTGTTACATCATGATGTTTTTCCTAACAAATCAATGGTAAAATGTATGTAACAGTAGTAGTATGTTATGTAGTTTTACTTTAGAATAATCAGATAGATAGTTATTAATGATCGAAAAACATACTTTTCTTCTTATTTGCGCTCTACTAGTTCTAATGTTTATATATATACTCTATACTATTAGTAACTGCGCTCAACACCGATTGCGCGCGCCCCCTGGTGGCGGGAAGCTGCGTTAGCGGTGGCGGCGGCAGCAGACTACGTACAAAAAGGCACAACGCATCATCATCAACATATTCTTCTTCTTCTTCCTCATTCAGTTTGTTAACGTGTTAAAATGTATGTGATATAGTTTCTTCAAAAAACAACCGAGAAGACACTGGACTTGACATGAGTTAACTTGCGCGTATATAATGTTCTAAAACTCTTGCACTCAATCTTCCATTCGTTAGTAACAGTGATTGTACAAAATGTAAGACATATTACTTTTCATTCCAATCCTCTCGTTCCGTCTACAGTTACATAGAGAAAAAAGTGAGACCACAATTTGGGGGCTTGGAATTTGTTGTGAAGGGCCATTCTTGAGCTCAAAAGAGATTTAATGAATGGTGCGGGATCGTTCTTTCTTATTATTACATTGCCATCCATAAAACGTTTCTTTTCATTCTGGTGATGGTGGTGATGATTATAATGATATACTTTTGCGTAGTTGTCAATATAATGTTAAGTGTACTTAATGGTTAATAAGTGAGTTAGTAGCATAGTTTCACTTGCTAGCGGTTGGAGCTTTTCCCCCTGCTGCTGTCTCTCATGAGTTTACAATCAGGTTTCATTCATGTTTTAAACTGGGTGGTTCTATATGTAGTCCAGTTAAGTGTGGTCTTCTTATTGTTTGTAGACATAATCATCTTATGTATTCGGGATATAATTTTAATTACAATCATGGCCAAATGTAGTTCATAGTCGTCCTTGAGGCACCTTCCTTTTTAAAGATTATGTTAACAGTTTATAATGTTTCTGTAGGAGGAAAAAGGAGGTCTCGTATATTTCTTCTGTATAATTTAACTACTATTATTTATTGTTAATGTTCGGTCTGCGATTGGCGTTGTTTAGACAACAGCTCATCATATGATTTGCACAACGGTTGTTAAAATATAGATATTTCTTCTGACAACGAGATTTTTTTATTTTATTCTTCAGTAGTAGAGTGTGTCATAATAACATTATTACTTTAATCTTGTATTATAGTCGGTTCAATCAACCTTTTACAAAACTGTAACTGTCTTTGTTTCATTGTCTGTCAATCCCACTGCAAATCACTTTTTTCGTTCGCTCTGCTGTTGTCTTTAGGATCCTGTCATCATAAATAACGTTATCATCATCATCATCCTTAATAGCAATATGCCATACTGTCAATTCGGCCGATTTCATGACCAAGTTTTATTCCAAAATAGCTTCTTCCTCTCCTTCTCTCTACCGCCACATGCAACAAAGGCCCTTCTTACTTTAACCAGCCTTTGTCGCTGCTCTTCTTTCTCCTCGAGTTTCATTCTCATTCCGTTTTTATGATTCTTTTTCTTTCTCTTGCCCACTTTCTCCTCCTCCTCCTCCATTGTACTCGGCTGCTGCAGTAGCGGCGGCGGTGCAACGCACTCGTGGTGTCCGTCTGCATGCACGTGCGCATCTGCGGCACCATCATCACCACCAACATCATCCAGTTTGTCCGCATGATTGCTCTCAGCCGAGGAAGGAAATATATCGGCCTGTTCGCCCCGGTTTATATTTCATTCAGCAGCGTACCCAAGAAGAAAGAAGAAGAAGAAGACGGCGATGCTATTTCTGGCATCCTCCTCCTTTTCATTCCTCGCTCTGGCCGTCCTGCCAAGGCTGCCCCAATCCGTCTCAGGACAGCCCAGTAGCGACGACTTGCTTTGACGTCATCAGACATTGCAGGCCGCCGTAGCAGCGAGCTCAGGCTACACGCACTCACAGAAGAAATGAATGAGCCCCTTTTTCTGCCTCTTCAACTCGAAAGGAAGGCAAAAACATGGGTTGGAAAAAGTGGGCGTCCCGTTTTGAATGAGTGAGAGCTTCGTCTTGCTCGACTGATAGACTGACTGCTCAAAGGAGATATTTTTAGCGTGCGGTTTGCGATGATTCGAAACTATTTTGTGAGTCAATCCACCTCTTCCTCGAAAAATGCTTCATTCAGATATTTGTTTAGCGCTTCTTTCCTCGCGCCCATCTCAGCATTGCCTCTGCAAGGATATCCAAATGCGCTCTCGTCTGAAAGTAGAAAAAACGTTTTATACACAATATATGAATTTAAAGTGCCAAATCATTACCGTTTTATAAAACAAACACTGATCCGGTTTCTCGTCCTCGTGGTTGGGACAGTCGTAGAATCCGTCGCATAGCGAGCGGTCGTCAATGCAGCGGTAGCGCCCGCGGAAGTCGGGCGTGGGGCACGCGAACCTCTCAGACCGGTCGCTGGACCGAGGACATTCTGGAAGAAACAAAACAAAGATTGGGGTCACAACGTTTTCGAACAATGGCACCGGGTGCATATCACAGACCGACCGGCATGAATGTTCAAAGTGCGTTTTATCCAACTAGCAACATCTTACACAAGCTGAATATACAATGATTGATGCTACGATGTAACGTACATGTCTGGCATTTTTAACGAGGGCTTTTTTGAACGCCATATTAGGGGTCTCAAAGCTTGGATAAACCTCTATTTTGCCGCTTCCTTAAGCTTTACTCTTGACAAAGGACTTTCTGATGAGGTAAATTACTCCTTTCTTCTATTTTTTCCACTAAGGAAGCTATTTTTAAACCCTGGCGTTATTAAGACCAAGTCTCGAAACTTTTTCGTCTTCTTAGCGGCATGACTACACGGTTCAAGACTTCACAAGTGCTCTGCTGGTTTTTACTTACAAAGATATCAAGGCCAGGGCTCACTGCTATTCAAAATGTATAAATATACCAGGGCGGCTGTCTGGGTGCCAGAAACCGGCTAAAAATAAGCCTTTATGTGACAACATTGCTCTGGGGACACGTTGTAAGAGTGTGCGGTACCTTAAAGCAGATAAATATATTTCGTATTGTAACGCGCGTATGCACTAAACCGGCTGAAAAGGGCGACAGAAAACTGCATTGAAGGAGAATATAAGAGATTTGCTATTCCTATTTCAAGACTTCTTCCCATTTTTGGCTCTCGCTTTTGCATATAAATTATTGCCACTATGATAGTATATGAATGGGAAAATATATTTTTTAAATAATGAAATGTATATGCGTTGCTAATGTACACGGGTCTACTTTTCCATTCGATAGTATCTCTTCTACCATTCATGTCCTCATTCACACTAAAATAGGAGCCCTGAACTCATTTGCGTGGGCGGCCTCACAACGTTGAAAACACAACAAAAAGTTTTATTATTAGTCCAGCAGCCGGCAAAAAGTGTCGCATACATTTGTTATCGAAAAGTTCAATCTTGGCATGAAATATTGCGAGTGCTTTTGAGATGGCGTGCTTTGTTACTCTGGCCGTGAGACACCCCCGCATGGTAATATTTCCTTGTTAGACGGCAGCCTTCATGGTCAGATTAGGGATGCCACATGATACATAATAACAGATGTTTATGGCATCCCTGATGGGACTTTTCTTTCTTCTTCCCTGTCAACCGGGATTTCCCTTTTTCTCTCTCACGTGTGAAGAATACAGATTGTTTTCATTTTTTGGATAAAATCATGCATGAAATTTTTGCCTTCCTCGTATTGACAGCGGCCACGCAGAAAACTATTTCGGGCCATTTTCTTTCTTTCTACTGACGTCAACTTTAAGACTCTGAATGATAATAAGATTGAAGATTGGTTCATTTGATTGGCTTCAATATATCTCCAAGTTCATCATCTTGTTCGTCTCTTTTTCCACGGAATCGATAAGAAGACTATCTTGTCACTCAAATATTGAGTTCCCTCTTCTAGGAAATCTAGGTTTTATGTACCCATCTTAGCAATAGTATTACAACTGTACGTAAGAACCAATTCCCCAATCTCAGCCCTCGGGGGAAAATGAGAAAAGAAGAAGCACATTCTTAGGAAAAAAAGACATTGTAGGAAGAAGAAAATCCAATACGAGGCCAACGCAAACACCTCAGACTATTTAAAACTTTGTAGTATTATCTATTAGTTGTGGGAAAGAGAAAGAAGAAAGGAGCGTGTTTTGTCCCTTCCAAGAACTCAGCAATGAGAAAAAGTGCTAATAGGTCTGACAGGTTAATCTGAGTGTGTTCTCGGTATAACAAAAACCTTCTTTACCTAAAAAGTGGACAAGCTACATGCGTTTCAATCCATCATACGGCCGAATACATTCAAGTCTAAAAATAGTTGCCTTGATTCAAATAGTTTAGATGCTATTTTCGGATGTAACGGTCAGGGAACAAAAAGTTAGCTGCTGCTGCTGCTATCACCGTGTGTTGTATGTTTGTCTTTTTAATTAACTCGCTGCTCCTCTCATGGGAGCAATTAGAGGATGGCTGAGAAGAGCGGCTAGTGGCGGCGCAACGAAGCAAACTTTCAATCGGAACGTTACATTTCCATTCTACGTCGTATATGTCCTTGCCGGCTAGCGTGGGCCATTCATTCTTTCTGCAAATAGAACCAAGTGTCCTCCTTCTCGTTCGGCCGGTGGCCGCCGTAACGGCCATGCCAATAACGACGGCCTTTGCGAGCTAGCCCTCCTCTCTACGTGTCCTATCAAGAAGAAGAAGAAGAAGCCAAACAGGCCAGTTCGCATCTTTATTTTCTTCAATGAACTTTTCTCCTCCTCTCTTGACAACTGTCCCTTCTTCTTCTTCTTCTTCACTTCTGCAGTCTACACACTTCGACAGGGCGAAATGGCAAAACTTTTTGCCCCCCCTCTCCACTGCTGTCCATGAGAGAACGAGACTTGTTTGAGATTGAGTGTGACCCTCCCTTAGACTTGATCCCTCCTTAATTAAGGCCCACCTGAAGAGCACTTTTTGTGCAAACAGGGCCCCAAAACGAGGCTTATAAGAAGGAGAAGAAGAAGAAACCTTTTCATTGAGAAAATGGCAAATGCCTTGTAAGGGCCAGCTGATGATGCAGCACTTGGCCGACCCCTCCTTAACACGGTAATGAACGAAGAAGCTTTGAGCGAGCGCGCGTTTTCCACGACAGAAGAGAAGGAAATCATGAATGAAGAGGCCCCAAGAAAGGAGAAGGTCCGCCTCGCCCGTTTTTGCTCGTTTGTTGATGGGGAGAAAAGAATCCGAAGGGAAACAAACTAAGATACAATCGATGGACTTGATCTTCTGCTTCATCATCATCATCATCATCGATCCCTCTTGCAGCCATTTCAATCTGCTCTCACACAAAGGGGGGAATAATAAAGTGTCCGTCCTTGTGAAGGCCCCAGGGGTGCTTAAAAGCTTTTCCTTACACCTCCACTCTATGAAAACTATTTCGTCGAAGCCCAAAAATAATCATCCTTGAAAGGAGAAGTCTTATTAAGCCCTCCTTCTCCTCCTTCTTTCTATAAGGCCGCTCAAAAAAGTTTCCTTACCTTCAAGTTTGCGTCAAGCTATTAATAGCGAGATCGGCAGCTATTTTTGGCATTGCTTTTCATGCCATCGCGTGTCTTCACTACTGTCGGAATAAGAAGAAGAAGAAGAAAAAGTCAGGCAGCAATTATTCCTTATAGAGGCACTTCTTACTGCCGGCTCTGCTGGTTACTAGGCCTACTTCTGGCGCCGATTAGTCCTCTATATACACAAAAGTAGCTGCAAGCCACAAAATAAGTCTAAATTTAGAACCAAGCGTATATAAGAAAACTCCGTTTTTAGTGCAAGAGTTTTAAATCCTTTCGTCATTACCCAAAGCTTCTCCAATCTAGGCGCAATAACTGCATTGCTACACGTAATATGTTAAGCTAATTCACAAGAATTTGGGTGTCTTCCTATTCTTGCATAATTATCAGCAGCTCCTTTTTCCAGCTAATCTGTATATCACAGGCACACTACTCGGGTTGTTGCTCCTCCTAATGTTCTACGGACATGCCATCAACTCCCCGCCAAACCTTCTTTTTATCTATTTTTGGCCATTCTTCTACCTAATGCATGAATAGCTGATGTGAAAATGAATGAATGGCGACACAACAACAACAACGGCAACAACAACAACAGGTTGTAGATTAGCCAGACAGACAGGGGATGGTCATGGTTAGCTGAGTCCACTTTGGCTCCCCAATTATCAAGTTAACATTGGTCTCAATCAATGTTTCGCATTCATGACAGCTCCAATTGTGATTTAACACAAGAAAAAAGTTAAGCGGGAAACACAGAGCTTACTTTCGACCTCAATGAGCGACTAAATAAAAGTTTTTCCTCCCGACTGTCAAACCGTTTACAACATCAAAACTAATGTGAATGCTGAAGGATATTGGAATTCTATTTCTGATAACAAACGATCCCGAAATAGAGAGACAAAAACTATGTTCGTGCCACACTTTTTTTCATTGCTAAAGATTGCCGTTGTTAGAAGCTTTTGCCCATTTAATTCATCCTCGTCCCCATTTTCATGAATGAATTCTCAAATCCTTTGTGTAAACCTCAGCCAGGCTTTCCTCTTCTTTTTGGTTAGAGGCATTTTAGCACTCTTTTAAATGCAAATGAAACCGAGCAAATCCTGAGCAGTCGATACACAGCAACGAGCCAATTATGAAGTTAAATTGCGTTTAAAAGCTGTTGCAATACTATTTTTAATCCAGCTGCCATTCTTCTCTGGGAGGCAACGGGAGAATGGATGATTTTTCTCAGTCTCTTTTCATGGGAATAATCTTAGGACTGCTGCTCCTTTTCAGGCCGACAGCTAAAAATAGATCTGGGAAAAGAAAACAGAGCCTGGAGCGAGAGAAGAAGAATAAAACGAAGAACCTTCTTTATCATCGGAATTTGTGCATTTAAGGTAAAGTGTCTTATTTAAGAGGTTTGGATAACGACGTAATGCCTATACGGACTGTTACAATGTACATTAAGTGCACACACACCCAGTCCGATAATCGATAGTCGCTGCCGCCGCGCGTGTGTGACACAGCTAACATTTTATTTTTGTGAATGAACTTCGTACACACACAAACAAGCGTTTATATGCGACCAACAGGGAGCAAATCCGGGCTATAAATAGATTGAGAAGAGCGAATAACAAAACACGCCTTAAAAGTCACGCGAATTGTTGTATCAACAGGCGTTGTGCTAAAATTAGAATGATTTATTCTGTGAGGAAGAGATATCTGATAAATTCTTTCATTAAGATCTTCTTAAAGACGTTGTTGCGAGCAGCCTTTTGCTCTCTCTCTCTCTCTCCCGCTCTTCAGCCAGTAGTCGCATTCTCATGGTATATACACATTTCTACGCGCCCTCTCACGCACTCAGCTGCAGTAGAAGAAGAAAGAAAGAGTTCTAGTAACGTTGTTTCAAGAGAGAGAGCGGTCCAAGAAAGAAAGCCGTTCTCTATTTCATTCAGAAAAATGTTGAAGAAGGCCTTTTCTTCGTCTTTAGCTCTCATAACACTGCTGTAGCATCCAAAGGCGCCACTTTTACAATCGCTACTTTGGCAAGTTTTGTAGCCACTATTTTATTTCCTTCTCTCGCCTTTTCGACACGTCTTCTTCTTCAGTGTTTCTTTTTTGGGAAAAGAGAAGATTTGGCTTGATCTGAAAACCAATAAACAAACTAACAAGGGCTGAGTGCCTAGTTTGGACTACTTCCATTCCTCCGTCTTTTTTGTGTTTTAAGGGACAGTCGGCTCTGGAATGGACTTTTACAGCTCACCGGAGGAGGGAAAGAAGAAAAGTTCGGGATGTATAAAATTCCTCTGACGTAAGCAGAGTGTCTAAAATGGGAGTCCGCGATGGATGTAAATGTTAGCAGTTTCTTGGCATATTGGTCAAAAAGAGCAAGGGAAAAAAACGGCAACCTTAAAACTAGCAAAAATCCCGCTAAGCTTTTTTAATTCTAAACATAGACCCGCAACTTTTTCATCGTTCAAAACTGTGGAAAGTATGGATGGGAAAGTTATCTTTAAATTTCTTCTTTTGTCATAAAACTTTTAGAATACGGATGCGAGCAACTGCGTGCATTTGGCATTCAAGTCTCTGCAATATCAAGACAATTACAGCGGTTGTACCATCTTTGCTCCATTTTCCAATCACGGTGGCCTTTGCTCAGCAGCTCATGACCTCTTCATCAGCTTCCTCCCACACACGCAAAAGAGGCCTTGAAGAAGAAAAAGAAAAAGAAGGCCTCGGTGCTGCTGTGGAAAAAAGGCCCTTCTCCTCCAACGGCCTCTCTCGCTGCAGCTCACCGTTTTCCGAATCTCCGAAGGGAAAGAGAGACTTTGTTCGTTCAATACTCCTGACTGTTTTTTTCTTATGTACCCATGGCGCTGAAGGAGAAAGAGAGAGAGAGAGAGAGAAAGAGGGAGAGAGAGAGAGAGAGAGAGAGAGAGAGAAAAAAAATTGAGTCATAAAGAGAGACCTAGC
>LR139973.1:0-21273 GCA_900659605.1 Tisbe holothuriae
CTTGTTTGACACAACTGAGGCTCCCAGGTGCATTGATATGGATGAGGAGGAAGACATGGAGAGCTCATTTGAAGAGGATGAGGCTGAAGATTCTGATGAGTCCAGCGGTCCGGAGATGGCTCCATTCCCTGCTCCGAGAAAGAGCGGTTTGGTGCTGGACGGCCACAGTGGTGCTTTCACCAGCTATGTTCGGAGTCGAGGAGAACCAGATGGCCGCCAAGCTGGAACGAATGATTCACCTCCACACCCATCCTTCCCTCAGACGTCCATTCCACCACCTCCCATCCCACCAATCCCGCCTATGGTGCTGGCTCAAGGACAAATGGTCGCACTCAACCCCCACCACCCTAAGGGTCATGAGAGCGATTACAACTTCACTCCTAGTCCGGTAAACCCCGTTCCTAAGATGTACGGGATCAGAACTCCAGCAGGTCTCGTATCTCACCAGCACAGCCATGCAGGTCCATTTGCCTATGGGCAACAGAGACGTCCTCTTGGAGTGGCGTCGACATCTTCAACCACCAGTGAGCGAGCTGAGACCTCGAGCAGCGCTAGCTCTGTCTCTGACTGGAAGATTGTTAAGGGCCCAAACATGCACCCTGCTCTCCAGAGCAAGCTGGATCAAGCACTGAACGAGTTAAATGGCCTGACTAGCCCGAGGAAGTCTCAGTTGGGCGGAGTCCCACTTTATGAAAACAGTGCCATGCAGTACAGCGCAAGGCAGCCAGCCGGTAAACCAGTCACCCCCATCAGAAGCGTCTTCACCGATGTTGGGTATCAATCCATGCAGAAAATCACTGACAAATCTGATCCGAATGACAAGTTCAGCGTGAGGGCTGAGACCAAGACGACAACAGCAGCGAGGAACAACAGCATGACCGCAGCCGATCTTCCCACCTTGACCGACTCCAGACTCAACCCTGGTGTCACAAAGCGCATGCCGCCCACCGGAGAGTCTGACAGCCCTGAGAACAGCATCAGCGCTGCTCCCAAACGATCCTCCTATGCCAGCAACAGCGGCATTGGCGCAGCCGCGGAGACGGCTTCCATCACGACCATCTCCAGCGCCAACACGTTCATCATCAAACCGGATGAAGCTGGCATGGGATCGGACCCGGTGAAGAATGTCAACAATGACCTTGGAGAGGTCAACTTCAATGAAGGGCTGAAGACCAATTTGAGGAGAATCAGTCGCGACCCGCCGCCAATCTCGGAGGTGTATCACGAGCGGAACATTGGCCTCGGTCTCGCCCCGCCACTCTCCTCTCTGCTCATGAGCAACAACCTCCAAGTGGTGCAGGTTGAAACTCATTCAGACTCCGAAGGCTCGACCAAGAACATGTCCATGGGATCGGCCAAGAGCCCTTCCGTGGAGGAGAGCTTCAGCAACTTTGATAACCTATCCGTGATTGAACACGCACACAAGCAGAAGCAACAAAAACAGCCAGTAATTGCAGCAGCTGCACCACAAGTCGTCAACCCCCCGGCCAAGAGGCGACCTCCAGTACCACCAAAACCAGATGTCCCCTCCTGGTCCCCCAAGAGCATGGCTGAGGTCGCCCACGTCGTCAGCGCCCGAATGGGCCTCACCCGGGATGAAGGCGATGGCCGCTCCATGACGGACTCCCAGTACAGCGGCTACTCTCCCAACACGACCAACGGCCACCACCACCACCCCGCGACTCAGCAAGTTCAGAACAACATTGCTCAGGGTGACATTGTGTCCAAGATGAACTACCTCAAGATGAGGGATTACATCAATGATCAGGAGATCACGGTGATCGAGGAGACTGACGAGAAGGTCAAGAAGGTGGCCAGCGCAGAGAAGGATGCGTCCTCCACCTCCACGTTGCTGGCCAAGGTGTCGAATAATGTGGATGGCAATACGAAGCATCCGCATCAGTTGTGGAGCAGGGATAAGAACGGAGGGCTTCACTACACCGGAATGTTTTCATCAGATTGTTAAATAATAAAAATGTACAACCTTGCTGTGATATGGAAAAACGATAAATAAAATTATAGTTATATGCAGATGATAAAAGAATAAATAATTAATGTTGTACCAGAATGATAAATTAGACGTTGTCGTTGTATTATATTGCATAGCTAAATTTCTAGTTTACCGGTTCCTACTTGGTTTGACACTAAGTTAGCTTTAAAATTAATTATCACATAAGTAGCTACAATCCACTTCAAAAGTTCTCATCCAAAAAGTCCATAACATCATCACCCAAATCCTGACTGTCCATCTCCACTGATACCTCAGGCTTCGCTCTGGGCGCTCTGAACGCCAACCGCGGCCGCTTGGAAGTACGCACGGGGAGCACCGGGGACCCGCCCATACTCGGATCATTGCCCTCCAATGCCTCTTGTGGCCGCTTCAACCTTCCCTCTGACATGGTCTGCGTCGGCCGGACCAGCGGGGACTTGAACGGCTTACGAGACGCGCCCAACGACCTGAATGCCGGCGTCAGACCAGACGGCGCGGCCTTTGGCGGCCCCAGGGGCTTCTTCAGTGGCGACCTCTGCGTGGCCATCGCCGCCACAGCGTTTGTCGATGACGCGTCTTTCCACAGTGACATTGCTTTGTCCATGGCCTGGCTGGAGAACGTGAATGCCGACTTCATTGGACCTGGCAACGGAGCTCGTCTCGGCAGCTCCTGACTGGACCGGACCTCCTTGCAGATGTTTGCCGCCTTGTTGACCGATTGCTGAGAGAGCATGAACACCGGTTTGAACTTCTGCTTCTCCTTCTCTGGGATGGGTGCGTCCTCCTTGCCAGCGTCCTCCCACAACGACTTTGCCTGGCGAAGGGCGGACTCGGAAATGGAGACTTGAGCTCCGGACGCCGTTTGGAACCCTGCACATGATGCGGGGACAGGACCGGGCTTGATAGGCGAAGGCGGAGGAGACTGGGAGGGCTCTGGTGTTTTACTCTTTTCCGGATCTTTTTGCACTTGCGCCTCGACTTCCTTCATGGAACTCTGCTCCATTTCCTTGTCACTGTCCCCAAACAGATCTTCCTCCTCCTCTTTTCCAAAGAGATCTTCCCTCTCCTTGCCGTCTTCTTCCAGGTTGAGCACCTCCCTGGCCGCCCTGAGCGACTCCTCCTTGACCGGCGCCACCTTGCTCCCTGCTGCAGTGCGGAACCCAACCGGGGCAAAGCTGGGCGTGGTGATCTGCACTGGCGGCGGGCAGTCCTTCTTGCTGGGTGTGTCGTTTGTGTTCTGTGTGATCACTTGGTCGTCCCCCCGGTCTCCCAAGAGCAGCAGCTCGCTCTGCGTGGACCCCCAGAGCAGGGAGGACTCGTCCTCGTTGTCGTCGATGGTCCCGTTGTCCACGGAGAGGATCGAGGTCTCGTCCTTGTCTCGGTCCCTTTCTTTCTCCTCCTCTGGCACGACGTCGTCGCCAAGGCTGAAGTCGAGGCTGTCGTCGCAATCGGACATCGCGAGGCTGGGATTAAATTCGGGGAAGCACCGGGAATTTATAGTTTGAAAATAAAAACTGAGTCGCGGTTTGTTATCAAAGTAAAACTTGTCCACAAGAAGTACTGAAAGGGCACAGCCATGGTTTAATAAAATTATGGCCAAGAGTCAAATATACAGTATATCTTAAAATGTATCAATACATTCACAAAACTTGTATTAGAAATGTTGAATAATAGTCATCAATTATGCTTGATATAAATAAACTAAACGTTTAGTTAAAATGTGGGTTCGTTGCTTTACCTATTGCGTCTTGGAAGGGGATGCCAGATTTAAATGAAATGGTTCGCTGTTATATCTCATTTTGGCATACAATAATCCGGATTTAGGAGCCTTCAATAATTATTAAGCATTACTGCTGTAATGTTGGTGAGTTCCCCTTTCGTTTAAGCCAGTTACTTTTAATCGTTGACCCATTTTATTGCGTCGTCCATTTCCTTCTTGTTCAATCAGCGTCGTCCCTGTCCAGTCTTGCTTTGTCTTCCTCGGCTGCTGAGTCTTGGTTGCCAAACGAAGGCAAGAAAGACAGAAAAGTGAAGAAAGACAGACGAAAACGAAACTTCCCCGTTATTCTATTTGAAGATGATGTCCGACGTTGAGGAGGGCGAGCTGTCCGACCATGAAGACCCGTTCATGGACCACCCGCCGCCGCCCCAAAGGGGATTCCAAGGGGGCGCCAGACCCCAGAAGGGGCTGCAGGTCACATTCTCAAATGCAAGGGATCTACCGGTAAGGGCAGGCATTCACTGTGGATTCGAATAGTGTTTAAAAACGTTCTTTCTTGTCTTCTTCAGGATCTCGTCCGCAGTGTTGACGCCGACGGCCTTGTGAGCCTCGACCGGACTGTGACTGAGCGCATGGCCGCCAGGGCCAAGAGGTTCAACATGGACAGCGAGGGAAAGAAGGTGGCAAACTACGACGACATCATCAACCTCTATCAAAGGTGAGAAAACGGCATCTTGTATGATATGAGAGGAATGGTTGTAATATGCATATTATATTTCAGTTTGGGCATTCCGGAAGAAGAGTACAAGGCCGATGGCGAGCCCGTCCAACGCTCGTTCCGCCTCGAGTCCATCCACGTCCGCGGCCTCAACAACTCGGACGACATCAGCGACTACTTCAAAGAGTTCAACCCGGTCTCATTCGAGTGGGTCGACAACACCTCGGCCAACATCAAATGGGCGCTGCCGGTCGCCGCCGCCACCACGTTGCTCGCACTCTCCAGGCCAATCGGCGAGAACAAGAGCCTGGAGGACGAGGACAACGCCATGGTCGACCCCGATGCGGACGTGGCCACGGTCCAGGTGATTCAGGAGGACGACGAGGGCATGGAGGTGAATGAGAGGGTGGCCGGAGCCGAGGTGGACGAGGAGAAGAAGGAGGAAGAGCAGGAGGAGAAGGTGCGGGCGGACAAGGAGAAGAGGGAGAAGAAGAGGCTGGCGAGGATCATCAGCAAGGAGGCATTGGCTCAGAGGGTAAGAAGCCTTCATATCATATGTATTGCAAGCGAAGTCTTAATGTTCTCGTTTCAGTTTGAGGGTCCATCAGATACAATTATCTTTAGAGATGAAATTGATGGTGATGTCCCGTCCGGGATGTGGCGTCTGGGAAAGCCCCGTGAAAACGCGCCTTTGATCTACATGCGGATTGCTAACACTGGAGATAATTCTGCAGAATCAAGAGCTCATCACAATGTTAGAAGTAAGTCCCTTTTTGAGCGTGCTTAATGAACCTGTCTGATTTATGTCATTACTTTTAGTTCCCGAAGGAGGCATCATATCAGCTTCACGTAAAAGAAAACTTCAAGAAGTGGTTCGCTACGATCAAGAGCGAGAACAAGCGATCCTCCAGTCCAAGAAGTACACCGGCCCTGTCGGCAAGAACCCCTGGGGTAGCATCGCCAAGGACTGGGCAGCACCCGCTCGAAAGAACGACTACGCAGAGGAGCTGCAGATGTTTGCCGCTCAGCGGGGCCTAAAACCGGCTCCTAAGCGTAGAAGTTACGGCATGGGAGACAGCGATGCCGATGAAGACGACGGCATGGACCGTCGTCGCCGGTCTGGCGGCGTGGTCAAGGACTGGGACGCGCCCGAGGAACAGGACCTCGATCTGGACCCCATCTCCGCGTCGCTGCACAAATCCGTCCATCGCGCGGCCTCCCCGCTCGGAGAACCCGTCTCCGACGAGGACGAGGTCAAGTGGAACAAGCGCCTCAAGAAGCCGAGAATGAAGATGGTTGCAGACGAATTGGAGACCAAACAGTCTGCTAAGCATCGTCTGTTCTCGACTGGAGGGTTGAAGCGTCGCGTGGACAATCCGACAAAGGTGGAGATATTCGAGGAAGAGGAGGAAGAATATGAAGAAATGCCAGAGCCTCGTAGAGAGCGTAAGCTGGACATCCGCGATGGCAAGGACCTCAGACTGACCATCAAGGCTCGCATGGAGACTGACGGCGGCGCCAACGAAGCCAGCCGACGACTGAACGAGAGGTGGGAGGGCAGGCTGGGGGAGAAGCCGTCAATCCGCGATCGTCTGAGCGGAAGAGTGCGCAGAGACTCCGGGGACAGCCTTGAGCGCGACACGGGAGAAGACCTCCGCGACGAACTGAACGGGCGTGCGGGCGCCAACATGCGCATTCAGGTGCAACAGGGTGACTCTGACAAGGACGATGATATGGACGACAAGGATGATGAAGACGACGTGCCTCCGTCCAAGCGTGCCAGGCCGGCAACAGCAGCAGTCGTCATCAAGCAGGAGAAGGAAGATGACTCCGAGAAGAAGACGATTCGCCGCCGTGAGGAGGAAGTCGACAGCAAGGCTGATGTGCGTGAAAAGATCAGGCAGAAGCAGCGTGAGCAGCGAGAGGATCAGAGACGTCGTCGCCAGCAAGATCTGCAGAAGCGCGATTCTCGTTCGGATGTGCGTCAACGTGATCGAGAGCGTGACCGCGAGGTTGACCGGCGCCGCGACCAGCGTGACACCGCCCGTAGGAAGGACACGTTGTCCTCCAACAAGAAGAAGTCGTCGGCAACATCGTCCTCCAGCAGGAGGAAGCCCGGCACCGTCAAGGTCAAGAAGGAGAAGGTCACGGATGATGAGGACAGCAGCTCATCCAGCAGTTCGGATTCAAGCTCATCCGATTCTGACAGCTCAGACAGCTCTGATTCGGACTCGAGTGACTCGAGCTCATCCTCTGGGTCGAGTTCCGACAGCTCCTCGTCCTCATCCAGTAGCTCCGATAGCGAGGATGGCGGCCGTAAGAAAAAGAAGAAGCTCGGAGGGGCGTCCTCCTCCTCCAAGAAGAAGCCTCTCAAGAGGGTAGACTCTGGAAAGAAGGGGCTCCCAGCGAGGAAGTCTCGCGCCGAGGAGGAGCGTGAAGAACGCCGCAAGCGCTACCTCAAGCAGAGCGAGAGTAGGAAGGGCAGCAGCGGTCGCCGAGGCAACAGCCCGCCTCCGAAGCGTCGATCTGACGGGCTCAGCAAACCCTCGTCCAAGAGCAAGAGTAGCAGCAGCGGTGCGAGCAAGGGCAGGGACGGTGGCAGCGGCGGCGGCAAAGATAAGGAAGGTCTCAAGAACAAGCTGAAGGAGTATTTGAAGCAGGCCAAGGAGCGGAAGAAAGGCGGAAAGTAAATTTAAATAATATAAATGATGATTGAAGAGGGTGAACTAAACACTCCAGTGATCTACCGTTTGAATGAACGAAGAATGATGTTTTTTCCTGCGAAGTTCTTATGAATAAAATGTTCAATAAATTTTCTCCCCTATATTAATGTAGGGAACTAAAAGAACGTCGCAACGGAATATACAATTTTGAGTGAAAATGTTAAAATAAAATATTTTTGTTGTTCTCCACTAAAACAGACGTCCTTATTCGTATCGTTTAATCCGTTAATCAGTAAATCTTCCTTCTTGATTTATCGTATGAATTTAAACAAAATCAGTCAAAGTTACTGATAATTTTGTTAATTTAATTCTATGATTTATAGAAATTTTAAAAATTAGAGAAGCCAAGTAGTACTCAATAATGCATATAGAGCAGTACTTGGAGAAGCTGTAATGACATAGAATTTGCTTTTAGGGTGCCGGGTGTTGTCACTCCGTGGAAGTATTTTTTAGGATTAACGTGAGCTCAACATTTTCATCTATAGTTGGCTACACTCGATAAAAAGACTGTCATAATTGTCAGCTCTGCACAAAAGGAAGAAGACGGGACTTAAATGGTTTTACAATGACAATGTACTGTAAATGACGATAACGTTTTGACGGTAATTATGTATTGGTGATAAGTTCCCCTCAGTGTAATGATCATTAATCATGCTTGGAGAAGAGGAAAGCTCTCTTTCATATCATTTGAAATGGCTTTTATGGGTTACTGCAGAAGAGACAAGTAAGACACTTATCCGAATCCATTGCAAAAGTTCTTCATGCGTCTTTATTGATTCTTTTGTCATGTGTTTTGTTTGTCACTTAAACAGCGCTCATTATTAAATGACAGATCTCCAATATACGCAGTTCAGAGTCCGATTATTAAAAAGCTTAAGCAGTTCCTAAGGTCTTCCTTAGTGCTAAGTATTTGGTTTCGGCCAATGAGAAGCCACTATTTTGGCTAAAGGAGTACCTTAAGCGCTAAGTAGTTCATTTGAACCTTTTAATAATCGGCCTCAGTACTACTCATGGACCGTACAATATCAGGATGTGCCTAAAATTACTGTGCATATGACTACCGACGTCTACCGTTGTGGCTTCAAGAATATTCTATTATGATTATCATTTATGGACGCTAAAACATATTTTCATGACTTTTTTTGTCATAATGTGAGAAATCTTCTTTAAGACTACTCCAGTTAAATTACTTAACGATTAAATGACAAAATGGGCAAATATAATCAGGAAAAGTTTCACTGCCTTCAAATTAAGTTCATTACATGACTAATTCTTGAAAATGACAGACAAGTCCATCCTCCGTGTTTCTAGTGAGTGCTACCCTTCAAACATTTACTTTGATAACCTCCCCAATGGCACATTCTGGAGGGGGAGTGGATTTGGCTACCTCTCAGTGCTGCAACAATTTCTTCCTGACATTGTGGTTGTTAGCAATTTATCCTCATCTGAGCATACCCTGCCTGCCATACAGACTGCCTTTGAGGGGCGGGTGGATGTGGTCCCAGACACATATGGACACAACTATGATCGGTATCAATATGTGGATTTTGCATATCCAAAGAGTTTTGTAGAAGTTACCATTGTCTCGGCAAAGAATAACGTCATCAAAGGCAACATATTTAAGGGGGTCTTTGACCAAGAGTCATATGTTGCTTTAGGTGTCGCGCTATTGATCATGGTCATCATAATGTGGGTGTTTCTTATGAGAGAGCAATCACCATTTATGTGGTCCAGGACAGCTTCAACAATATACTTCATTGGAAGCCTCTTGGGACAATCATTACCAACTACATTTGAACCAGTTTATGGAAGTTCTAAGACTTTGCTATATCTATTTGGCTTATGGAACATGATCATTGGCATCATGTACAGCAGCTCCGTAACATCATTGATGATGAAGCAGACAGAGGGATCATCGATAGACTCCATCGATGATCTCTTGGTCAAGGATGACATTCTCATATATGTGGCCAAATACAGCTATGTTGAAGGACTGGTAAAATCAAATGTTCAGCTTCAATCAATCTCAAACAGGATCATATACTATGAAGTCCCTGTTGAAGACAAAGAACAGTTTCATGAGGCTTTCATAGACAATATTCAGTCTGGAAGATATGTTGTCATAGATGATCGTGTCAATGTTGGCATTTTGAACCTTAAAATGAGAGCTGAGAGATACTGTGACTACTATTCAATATTTACCAACAATATGCAGGGCTTCCACTTTTCCAAGGAGATCCTATTCACATCTCCTGGAGGCTGGCTGTACAGGAAGAACTTTCCTCTGACCAATACTATGAACCTACACTTGATGTGGCTCTCTGCTTATGGGCTAATGGGCAACATCCCTGACACTGAAGGCTACTTCTACCCGGAGAAGATGAATTATGAGTGTCCAAATGTGAAATCATCAGATTTTGACTGCAGGGGAAGTCTAAAGAGCAAAGATGTCACACCTAGACTTGGTTTAGAGCATGTAAAACAAATATTTATCTATTGGACCATTGGAATTGCTCTGGCTACTGTCTCCTTTATATTTGAGTTACTAAATTTCCCATCAAGGCTCCGCAAATTGTCTAAGGTAAACTGTACTGTAGTGGACAACTAAAGGATTTCAGTTCACTTTGGAAAGAGACAGTCACTTTATGCCTACAGGTACCGGTTAGTAATTGAATTTACAAGAACATATACAAAAATGGTACATGAATGCTATACAATTCAATAATTTTGTCGTTTGTACATTTTTGAAAGAATGACTTTCGAATAATAATTTTGCCCATTGCAATAATTTTGTTGGTTGTCCAGGAAGAATTACGAGAGGGTGTTAACTCGAGACGATAATATTAAAGATATAGTATTACAGGGTGCGAGGTTTACCCTGCAACCAAACTTGGGGCAACACTAAATTGCCTAATATTAAAGTAATATGCCACTATAATACATCAGATGAAAGATAAATTAATGGTGCATCATCCCATAACCTTGAATGCATATAATCTGCAACTGTAAATACGTGGTAATGGTATTGGTAGATGCATCCAAAGGTAGAATTCCTTAAATTGACTCTGCCACAATCAATATATGATGTGGTTCAAATGCAAATTATGGCCCTCCATATCTTTCAAATAAGAAAATGTATAAAATATCAAAACTGAATTGTTTTTCACTTGAACTTTTTTGTTTTATAATTTTTAACATGATATTGACATATTAAGAGCTAACAGATTATAATGGTATCATTATGGAGGTTGATGAGGGCGTGCAGGCTCAGATTGGTGGTCAATGTGATCAAATATGGAGATCAAAATGCACTAACCGCCATAATTGGTGCATAGAGTAAGTGTTTAGGGACGCCAAACCACTGAAACCGAAAAATCGCAATTTTTCTAAATTAACATCACAAGAATGGGCATTTTTGGATTCTGAGAAGGTCCAGTTTTCCATAAAAATGGAAGTTTTCCGTTTTAGGGGTAGAACTAAAGTGCCTTAAAACTCAATGTTTTAGCAGAAATAACACCTACCATTGTTTTGAACATTTTAAACACTCATAAAGTTGACAGAGAAAAGTATTTTTTGAGTTTTTTAGTATTGATCTTTTTTTATGACCAGCTTTTTTTGTTGGCATTTACTGCGTGCACAGGTCAATCTAGTAGAGCAGCAACATAGGGCTAACATTTTGTTTGCATGCATAGGATATACAAAATATTTTGTATGCACTATGACAGAGAGTAGACAAACTTATTTTGTAAAATGTAGTTGTGTGTAACAGGTACTATATACTCAGAATAACCTAAATATTTGGTTGCAACTTATCCCTCGCACCCTGTAGTATCTGTGGTGTTAACAAATTTTTGCTCCAATTACTACAAGAAATTACGACTTGATCCTTGTGCGTTGATGTCGGACATGATAGAGTAGGACTTTTTGGAGTAATACAGGGTTCTATTATTACAGTGAATGTATGTACAGTATATGTACAGTGCCATGAGAGACAAGTGTAATAAAATACACTGCCTTTTGTGTTATTATTTTAAAAGGATGAACACATTGCTGCACCTCACATGATACCGGCGCTTGGCAAGATACAAGATACTCATAGACCATTGTAGTTTCAAAATCATCTCAACAAAACAGTGGGGAAATTAGGGCAGCAACCTTTCGGCAAGGTTATGGGATAGCAAAGAGGACCTATTTTGTTTCAAGAGCTTGCTAAAATAATGTTTACAGTAGGACACAATTTTGGACAATACCACTCTTCGGGTCTTCAGCAGATGTACACCACCTAACACATATTTTGAAAACCTTCCCAATGGCACTCTATGGCATGAAAATGGATTTTCATTCTTATCACTACTGGGTCATTTTCTCCCACCAATTTCAGTGGTCAAAAATTTATCCTCGTCCAAAAGTATCCTCCAGGGTATACATAATGCCTATGAAGGGCGGGTTGATATTGTACCAGACACATATGGCTACACATATGACCGGTATCACTATGTGGACTTTGCTTATCCAGAGAAGTATGTAGATGTGGTGATTGGCTCTGCAAGGAACAACATCATTAAGGGTAACATATTTAAGGGTGTCTTTGACCAATGGTCTTACATGGCACTGGGAGGTTCTTTGGCTGCCATGATCATGTTAATGTGGGTGTTCCTCTTAAGAGATCCTTTTGGCTCTACAAAGATGGCTTCAACTTTGTATTTACTCGGAGGACTTTTTGGACAGCCTTTCCCATCTTCGTTTGATCCATTATCTTCCAGCTTCAAGACTTTATTATATGCATTTGGCTTTTGGAATATGGTCATTGGCATAATGTACAGCAGCTCAGTGACATCGCTGATGATGAAGGGATGATATTCTCATCTATGTGCGCAAAAATACCTATGTTCAAAGCCTGAGTCAAACCTCAGGCTTCAATCAATATCCAATCGAATTATTTACTATGAAGTTCCACCTCACGGAAACGAACAATTTTATGAGACCTTACTTGACAACCTACAGTCTGGGAGATATGTTGTGATTGATGATCAGTACATTGTGAGACTTCTACACTTTAAAGTCAAGACTGAAAACTACTGTGCCTACTTTCCAATGTTTGCAAATAATTTACAAGGCTTCTATTTCTCCAAAGAGATCCTTTTTACATCTTCAGGTGGCTGGCTCTACAGGAAAAACTTTCCCTTGGCCAATAAAATAGACTTGCACCTGATGTGGCTATCTTCCTTTGGGTTCACCTCCTATAGCTTTTTGGACAATAACATCCCTGATACTGAAGGCTACTACTATCCGGAAAAGATGGACTATGAGTGTCCAAACATAAAGGCTTCTAATGATATGTGCAGGGGCAGCTTTAACAGTATGGACATCACACCTAAGGTTGGAATAGATCATGTGAAGCGAATATTCATATACTGGGCCATGGGGATTACTCTTGCAACAATTACCTTCATATCAGAGCTTTTATTTTATTTACCAAAGAGACGTTTTGGACATTGAGTTATTTAGTGACCATCATATTTCTGAACTCTGTAAAGTTGACCTGCCCATCCCCGTCCATGTCCGCCTCCACAAACATCTCCACGAGCTCCTCGTCCGTGAACTTGACGCCCAGCTTGTCCATGACGTGCCTCAGCTCCGTGGCCGACACGTAGCCGTTGCCGTCCTTGTCAAAGACTTTGAACGCCTCGCGGATGTCCTCGGCGGTGTAGCTGTCGCGGTCCTTCTTCACCATGAGCAGGAGGAACTCGGTGAAGTCGATCGTGCCGGATTCGTCAATGTCAACCTCCTGCATAATTAACAGTAAACATATTCAAGTGCAATAAAGATTTATAGAAAAAATCTTAGTTCTCTTACATCAATCATTTCCTCGACTTCCTCCTTGGTGGGGTTCTGCCCCAGCGACCTCAGCAACGTGCCCAACTCCCTCGTCGAAATCGTGCCGTCGCCATCCTTATCAAACAGCTGATACGCCTCCTTGTACTCGGCAATCTCCTCCTTGCTCATGTGCTCAACGACCTCTTGCGGCGACATGGCGTCCGTGGACAAGTTGGTCTGTGGCTTGAGGAAAGACGGGTCCATCCTGAGTAGAGCGCCGAGCGGAAGTGAGAGCGACGTGAGATCAGCGCCGGAGCCGCTGATCAAGATCTTGCTGATGTCACTGTTTAGCTGCTGCAGCTGCTGGCCGAGTGCAGTGGATTCCGTCATGTTGATTGAGGCGGGTTCGGAAGGGGAGTGATGGGCCTTATTGTTTGCTCCGCCGATTTCTATTTGATACCCCCTCTAACACCATACACGGAAAGGGAGCCTTTCCTTCACGACAATGCCAGCATGACTCATCTGGAAATGGCTCTTTCTTCTTTTGCTGTCGTCATCGTGTCGCTTCCCATGGGGCCTTTGTGCTGCTGCAACTGGTGGAGCAATTTGAGGGAGGAGAATAGGAAAAGGCCATTGGATGGGAAAATGGAATAATGAGGATCTTAAGGGACAGATTGAAAAGGAGCAACTTAGTCTCCTATGGTTTCATATCGCATGGCTTTCCAAGTCGCATTTGAGACGTAGTTATTTTCGTCTTCCCCCCTTTTTGCAATGCACATAAAAGAAGATTAATATCCCGTAATGAATGAGTTTGGAAAACGCAATAACTGGGTCACACGACTAGAGGCTGGATACGCACGACGAGTGAAAACAGCTGGAGACGGTCTCAAGAAAATGTCAACCCGGCGGTACGCAAACACCACTCGATACGTTATTGCCATCATTACGATTGGGACGCCGGTGCTAAACAAACCATGATGTGCACTGTTAACCAGTTCTAGTCAATCTAATCGTAGAGAAAGTCGTGACAAGAGTACTTTTTACCAAGTGGGTGTTTTGACATGGCAAGGTCGACTCTTTTTGCCATCTACCGTGACGAGACTGCCCTCAAAACCATCTTTAACGCCGGATATTCGTCGTCCAAACTGTTGCCCTGTGTTTATGCCGGATGCGAAACTTATCTCGTTAACTTTGTGTTTTCCACCGTTTTTCGGAAGTCATAAAAGTGCATGCGCTTCAATGCGATAATGACATAGGAGAGCGAGCTGAAGGGCGTTTTTCAGTTTTACAACGGGAATTAAAGGATGCCGATGATTTTGTGCGGGGTCATTAGGAGATATTCAATGGAGATCTCTCCTTTAAAAGAGGATTTGAGATACAAACAAGGGTCATTGAACAGATCAAGATCGACGTCTGGCAAAAAAGCAGCTGAGACTCTTTTTTTTCTATTTACGCACGCGCCGGAGTAAATGAAAATTTAATTACACTAATTCGTCCTGCTCGCCGCTGGAGTTTTCTCACTTGATGTTACCACCACCACCACTTTTTGCATTGTTATTATTAGTATCTGTCTGTCTGTTTGACAGCTGCAGAGAAGGATAGAAATACTCTTTTTCCTTCTTAAAGTGGAGTAAAAACGAAGAAGGAAAACCCACACGAAGGCTGTTTTCTATTCTGGTCTCGGTGGTGGATTAATGGCAGTTGGAACAGTTGGAAGTATTTAACACTGGAGATCGTTTTGTATATTCAATTATTATCCAGATGAACTACTGTTGATTCTCTTTTTGACGCAATAGAGTCAATGTTTTGCATTGAATGTGTACATCCGAGCTCCAGTGGACAGCTTAGCTTCGAGTCATTACACACTCCCCTGATGAAAACAGATCCCTCTTTTTTCTCTCCTTCCCCCAAGAGCTCTAATTTTGACTCTACTTTCTTTATGGGCTCGTGCCTCCATTCGTATTTCCGGTCACCTATTTCTTCGTTCACCTCAGTCGCCGTCGTCGCCTCTAGCAAACTTGGACAGGTGAAAAGCTCAAGTTACTCACGGAGCTTAAACTGCCGAACGAATTGACTCCGAATTTATACCATTTTCAGCTTTAATGGCTTAATTACTTGCTAATACCAGTCGTCCCCTGGAGCTCCCCCAACTTCTTTGACGTAATCGTTAACACGCCGCGCACCCAAAAGGGAGCTTCAATGTACCGCACACACAACGTATCAACTCAGCAGCAGCAGCAGCAGCAGGTGGCCTAGCTGTCGGTAATGTTGAGTGTTGACCCCACCTGGTCGTCGTCGTGTGATGACGGCAGCTCACCCATGTTGTTTTCCAGGACTTAGGGTCAAAACATGAACTGTGGGCTGGGTATATCTGGCTAAAGTGCAGCTCATACCAATATTCAGACCCTTCACCTAGGTCGTAACTAACGATGTAATTTTCGGCGGTTGCTTCTATTTTTAGTGGGCGTGTCTTTAAAGGCAACTCTTCTTATTGTTGTTGCGGCCTGAAGCGTCTGAAGCGTGCATATGCCAAATGTCCTTCCTGTGTGTCGGCAGCGGCGACAGCTGGAGAGCAGCATTTACAGGGGCTATATTTGATATTGGATGCTAATGGGTGTAAGAAGTGTGCTGCACTGTTGCACGATCATGAATATTTGAATCACCATGGGCGGGAAAATAGACGATGTTTTTGTATGTCGACATTGAAACTTCATTTCCTTCCGTTCTTCTTCTTCTTCCATGTCTCGATAGCCAATCCTTTATTGTTATTCGGCCGTCCTCCACCCTCGTAAAACACAGACCACGAGATGTATTATATTGGCTACCTCTTATTGTTCAAAGGAGAGGAGAGAGATCGTCCACGTTTCAGCAACTCTGGCAATAACATCCTCCTGGTTGGAGATCTTCTTCAGCAGCTGATACATTGATGATGATCATCTAAGCTGAGCAACAGGAAGCGCGTTGTGGTCGACGTCGCCAAAAGTCTATTTTGTGTGTCAATCTCTGACAGTCTTTTTATAAACACGCGCTGCCACACACACATTACAGGATGTTTATTCGTGTCCAAACAGGACTTTGAGCCCAAACTAATACTTGTCTCCTCTGCAGGGGTTTAATCCTATTTGTCTTTGAAGGTGTGTGGTCATGCATTTTAAATGGAGGTATTATTGGCAAAAACTGAGATGGATGGATGGCTATTTTCAAGCAAATGATCATTCGTGGGAAGAATATTGCTGCATTCTTCTTCTTCTTCATTCATTGTAAGAAGAAGGGAAAAGGTCTTCTTCTCTTTCTCAGCTGAATTACGTGATCACAGGCGCGTTTAAAAAGCTTCTTTATTTCCGCTGAAGGTAAAAAAGTGTCTTCTTCTTCATCTTCCCACGAGGTTATTTGCTTTCGGCTACAAAGGAGGTTTAAAAATCACAACAACGCTTTTATTGAATGGAAATGGCTCCACTTCCGATCTTGTGAAGAATCATGAAGCAATCCGCGAACGAGTTGAGTCGTGATCTTGGCCAGAGGCGGTCTTGGATTCCTTTCGATGAATGGCTCTATTTGACCAACTGGCTGCAAGACAAATATTCACTGACTCATTTGTAAAGAATGTTGCCTTTTAAACTTGATTTGCTTCACACGAAAACCATGCACCCATGCAAAACGATGTTATATTGGACCTTTGACTGCCAAGACAGACCGGAAATAAGCGGCATTAATAACGTTTAAAACGGATGAATTACCACGAAAATATCTTCAGTATATGAAAACACATTTGTCAAAAGATGTGCAGACGAATCACAACGTTGTCCAGCAGTAAACACCCTCCGTGGGAAATATTTTCAAATTTCCCGCCAAACATCCACCTTAATGACGAAAACTTGTTTAGTCGATAATGAGCGACTTCTGTTGCTGCTTCTTCTTCTTCTTCTTCTTTTCAAGCGACGACAGAGTTTGGGGTAGAAATCCTCATTCAAAAAGCAAAGCTTGGTTCCGGCTGGATGACCACCGCATAGCAATTTCAAAGTAGCAACATCCTGAATATAATAATAATAATGCTAATCATAATATCAAGAGCATAACGCTGCAGCCAAGCGCGATTGTTGAAAGCAGGGCGTCGGTCATCATTGTTTTTGGGAAGCAGCCATTTTTCGACTCTTTTCCGGCCGAGCGAGGCAAGCAAGCTTGGTTCCCTTGTCCGCCGTGGGAATTGGAATATTCCTGGCTCACGTTCATGTTCCACCTATGAACAGGGTAATGACGGCTGTAGTAATAATGTAAACCTTGGATCAAGTGTCGCCAGCAATGACTCGAACTCGGCCCGGATCCGATTTCAAAAGAGCACTTTTTTCACGATTTCAAAGAATGGCTGTGGAATATAAGCGTGCTTGCATTAAAGGGGTTAAAATAATGCATGAGTGATGCCCATTGTCCGATCTCAGCTACCGATGAAATGAGCGTATTGTATTCAATTTTCAGGCTCGCACATTTCTTCTAAGCCATGACGCTGCGAATTGCATAAAGTATAAGAAAAGAGGAATTACCTTCATTCATTAGAGCGGGAAAAGAAGGAAAATCCATGCTGGAATGCGCTTTGGAAGTCATCCCTTTTGATGGACAAGACTCAGGGTTGCTACTTTGTAATCAGTTTTCGTCCCAGAAAAACAAAAGTTGTCAATATGGTAGAGTACCTTAGTTTCATTTGTTCCAACATTTAATGATATTGTTAGTTCTAAGGGTTGCCAGTTTATGCCTATTTTGATACTCGTTGTAACGAGCTTGTTTGCCCCTGGAAAGCCCCTTCCCATCATCGAATTCGAAATTCTTGCCATGCTGTAACAACAAAATGTCTGACAAACCCTGATGGATGAGACTTGGAAGAGTGGTTTACGAGTTGTGTGGTATTTAGTGGAGCACCAGGATTTGTTAACTTTTCAGAGAGGAAATCCGAAAGTCGCACTGATCGAAATTTAATTGAAATTATTGGAAGGAGAAGCCATTTTTCCCGTTGTCATGTTGTTCAAATTACGGTACAGTCAACTTCTAATTTAAAGCTTTCCCTTTGGTTCGTGAACCACGATGCAATGTTCACGATTCCTGACCTTTTCCCTCTGCCAATATTATCATTATTATTCAATTGCAGTCTCGGTAATAACTCTCACTTTTCTCCAATGAAACTCGATCTTTGAACATTTGCGAGAGGTCAACACAGAGCTGCTTTGTTGCGGAATTGCGGTTCAAAGAGAAACTCAATATCAGAAATAATAAATAACAAGTGCCACGAGCCAGGAAGAGGAAGGAGACGAAGTCATTGTTATGCTCAAAAGGCAGCTGCCTGGTCTATTTTTTCCGCTTTCGGGTCACTTTACAGACATGCAGTTGTTGATGAAAGGGAAAGGAGTTTAAGGTCCGACTTAGCATCGCTCCAACTGTGCAATTTCCGCTCTCCATTTTTAATTGCATAACCAGTTATGACAATAATGACCACTGCACTGCCTTGGTACATAGCATCCTCCTCTCCATGGTGATGGTGCCAAAGCTACCCCTGCTGCGCCAACATTGCTATGTGCACAGCTGCAGCCGTCAGTGCGAGAACAAGCTGACCCGCTGAGCATGAACGATCATGACCATGGAACTCGGGTCAAGTGAATTTGAACAATGGACGAGGGGGGTTCGGCAAATTTCAATACAATGATCGTCTAGGGTTGTTCGTTCTATGCAGCAGCAGCCACCTTGCCGATTTTGTTATGATTATTTATTTATTTCTGCTCTCAATCTGACGGCTGCGGTTTTGGGATTGAATCATGCACGTTGAGAGCGAGTCTGGAGATGTCAAAGCTGGGAGCAGTTTTGACCATTACTGATCAGAATAATTTTTTAGGTCCGTAAACGGAAATTTAAGAGAACATGCCGCTACATGCGCAGTAAGTTTATTCTAACTTAAGCTAACGCGATAACGTGCTCGGATAATCTATTATAATTTACCCTGTTAAAGATATGTAGAAAAATAGCCATGAAACTTTATCTCTTTTAGTCTAAAGCACATAAATTTATGTAGAATATAGCAAAGTGCCGAACTGCGTATAATATTATGTTTTTTCGCCATATTGAATGTTGAATAATCGAGCACACAATGTCGCGGCTGATTGAAAGGGAGTTTTATTCCTGTCCTGCAGCAGCAGCAGCCAAGCTGGAATGTGTCGTGAATCCATTGAATGCCAACTTGCTCAGTTGTCCAATCACCCTTTTGCGGGCTAAAAATAAATAACGGGACATTTCTCGTTGTTTGCTCAATAATAATAGATTAGGTAACGCCATCAGTGAGAGTTATTGGAGGAGGACTGCTGTCATCTGCTCTTGACCCGTTTGGATAACGACGAGAACTTGAGGTCGAGAGTGCATTTCAACGTCCAAGCCCATCCATCAAATTGAAATGAGTGCAAATATGTGGTGGGGTTTGCTCCAATGACATACCAAGTAATGAGCAATCACCACTTTTCTTCCCTTGTTTACTCAATGCAAATATGTTGCTGTCTGTCGTCGTCCGTTTCCTCGCCAGAGGCGGAACTACCCCCACTGGGCGGACGATGTCAAAATTGTAAATACTCAAGTGGACTGGCATCCATCAAAACCCTTGCTTTCACCCGTTCGTGAAACTATTTTTCATCTAGCAGGAAGTGCGTGCAGAGAATTGAGCTGAGTGACTCCTCGTTTACTTCTTCTTCTTCCGTGTTCAGTGCTGCTGCAGGAAGTAGTACGAAAAACAACCCTTTCAAAAACATTTGAGCAATTAATCTCGTTGTGTGTTACTTGGACACAACAATGGCCAATGGCCGTGGTGGAGTTCCGACTTCAATCAGCGGCAGGAAGTTCTTCTGGACGTTGAAAAGCTCAATGAGCCGTGATTCATTCAAGGCACGCGGAAATGAGTTTGGCACGGTGATGATCGTCGTCAGGATATGCATTCAATTAATATTCTATATTTCTTTCTGGGTATAATTGATGGAAAAAGTCGATTTCATGCAGATTAATACATCAATTGCGGTACGAGCTACAATTAATCTTCTCTTCTTAATAACTGACTTCATATCACAGGGAAAACATTTTTTGGGGTAACTAACTTGTCATTTTTGGTAAAAGATATACATTTAGGAATACTACACATGATAATTTTCACAGCCATTATCAAGGAATACTTCATTGAGTTGCCAAAATACACTTGGCATTGTCTTTGCACATAACTGTCCTTATCATCACATTTCACGAGAGTCGCTTAAGAATCGTTCTTCACACGGAGAGCCGCAACAAGACAAACAATGCCAATGCAATGCTGAGTGACGACGAGGAAACCGGGGCAGCCGCGCTGTACAACCCAAGCCCGTTCAGCTCCCTCCTCTTCCACATGGGCAGCGCCTGAACCTTCTTCCGCCTCGGGGACGATGACGACGACCCCGCGTTGTTCATCTGCCACCGCAGCCGCGGGTTGTGCGCCTGTGCGTAGCACTTGGACACTTGCGACATACGCATGCCGTATTTGAGCGGTTCCTGACCGCGTTCGCAGTTGTTGCCGGCCTCACGGAGGTAGAGGTCGCCCTTGGCGGTGATGAGGCCCACGAAGCACTCGTAGCCGATCATGTCGCGGCGTTCAGTGTACGTGTAGATGAGACCGTCTTCGTTCCATTGGCCGAGGCAGCGGTATTCGCGCTCTATAATGAGTAAAGACTCAATGAATACAAATTTCATCGTGGTTAAAGTGTTAAAACGTACCTTCATAGACCTCCGACCGGTTGAAGCAATTAAAGATTGTGTAGAACATGATTTCAGGGTTGTTGCAGTCCGAGTAGAGCTTGGCACACAACCCGTCCGTATCGGGGATGACGCCGGTGTACTCGCCCATGATTGGATACGGCGTCGGCTCGGTGACCTCAACGCGGCCCTGAGTCACCCAGGTCCGCTCCATAAAGTTCTCCTCGGCGCACAGGGATTCATTGTGGGTGGCGGACGTGTACAGACCTGAAAAGAAGAAGAAGATGTCAATGATGTGCAATTTGTTTTTCGGGGAACATGCAATGTCTTGATTTCGAAAATGCAATGATCAATGGAAAAAGGCGAGGGTTACAAATTAGAAAAATGCTAAGAGAATGCGCGACTACGTGGGAAATTTTAAATTGAAGGGTAGAGGGGATCGGGGAATGAACGCGGGAGGTCAAGGAGAAACTGATGCAAATTTGCACGTCAGGGTTGCCATCGAGTTCTTACCGATTTGAAATTCCATGGCGTTGTCGCCCCTGTTCTTGAGCCAAACGCACTT
>LR139974.1:0-21231 GCA_900659605.1 Tisbe holothuriae
CTCCAGAGCCAGAACTTCCTGTACCACCTCCAGAGGCTCCACGACCAGATCTACCTCCACCAGACCCTACAGAACCATCTACACCCCTATACGGGGCTGTACTACCCCCAGTACCTCCACCACCAGTAGGTTGTCCAGTTACAGGATCAACTCCGCCGCCTTGTCCTGGTTTATACGCAGGAACAACACTAAAAGTACCGGTACCTGGTTCATAAGTAGCGCCAGTCATATCTGCAGCATCTTTAAAGGTATCTGAGTTAGTATCATAGAATTGGCCATCAGCAGTGGAGCCACCTGCCACAATAGGCTGGCCATTAATGTCTTTATATGCTCGATCGATATCTGAAGTCATACCACCAGATCCTGCGGCATATAAAAATTCTGACCCTGATAAATCAACTCCTGATAAAGTTCCGAGCGCTCCAGCACCACCTCCAGCACCTGAAAGCCCTCCTAGACTGCCTATATCAGCAGAGGCACTAAGAGATGTGTTTAAATCTGCTAGATTATTAGTTGAGTCAATAGCATCTCTTAATCCTTGATCTATAGGTGCCATTATTGGGTTTTGTATTGCCATTCTATCTTTCCTATAATTTAATCATAAAGTTAATAAATAAAGTTTTTTCTATATTGCTTCTTGGTGTATTAGAAGTATTGTTTGCTGGTAAAGTGAAAGAAACACTATTAGTTCTTCTTGATACTTCATTAAATCCATTATCCCATCCATACTTACCTGTATATCCTGTATCTGGTGTTCCTGAGATAGCTACTGGATCATAAAAGGGATGTTGATGCTCATACATTTCTGATAATGAGATAGTATGCTGAGAGTTTCCAACTAGTGTATAATCAGTACGAACTGTTAAACTATCACCACTTCCTGATGCTGCCACTACTCTTGCATTAAAAGAAGGTAGATTTATAGTTTTACCAGCATCAAAGTCTAATACTCCAGAAGCTCCCCTACCTCCTGATACACTACACACTGAGTTATCATATTTATTCCATAATTTAACAAATAAAGTTAAACAATCTTGATGTGCTCTTATAGTAGCACCACTATTCTCATTTCCTATAGTACCTTCTTGAACCCTTATCCAACCAATTGGAGCTGTAGTTCTAAAGGTAGGAATCATCTCACCAGGTTTATGTCCTAACCAACTTAATGGTTGAAAAGAAGCATAAGTTGCTGAATTAGTCATTAATACAGCTGGCTCATCTCCTGTGAAATCAATTTCAAAATTATTAAATTTAATCAATCCAGAAGTATTAATATTTAAAGTGGTAGTAGTTGAAGTAATAGTACCATTTGAAACGGTAGCAGAACTATTACCAAGTCCTTTTGATTGAGTTACTAAACTCTCTAAATATAATCTAAATCTATTAGAAGGATCATTACCTATTACATGTTTTATATTTCTTGAAAAATTCATAATTTAATAATCATATTCATATTAACAGAGGGTTGTTCTATATTAAATTCACTGAAAGTTAATGAATCATATTTTTGATTTAAAATGTTAACTTCATCGGTCCAAGTAGATATTGTAACTTCTGTACCTTTACTAAATGATCTTTTACCTACTGCTATTTTACCTGAAACTATAGAAGAGACATCTGTATCTAATGTATAAAAAGCATCATGGGTATGTGGAGGAAGCATATCAGCAGTTAGGAAGTCCTCATTAATTCCATCTTTATCCATATGTTCCATAATGGAACTTAAGTCATTAGTTCCTGCAATTGCGAGTAATCTAGTAGCTAAATCAGTTATAGTTATTGTTTTATTAGCATTAAAGTCATCTAAAGCAGAGGCACCTCTACCACTAGAGACAGGACATATAGTATCATTTAAAGTGTTCCAAAGGAATATAAAAAGGTTTTCAGTATCATTATTAGCTCTGGTAGTAGCACTAGAAGCTGCATTACCTATAGATCCACCATCATAAATAATCCAACCAGTAGGGGCAGAAGATCCAAAGAACATCTCTATTTTACCAGATTCTGGTGATAATGTCAAGTCTACTGGTTCTGTCCAACTTAAAGCTAAATTATCATCTCTATTAAGTACAGAATATGTTTCAGGATTGCTTAAAGGCCACTGATTATCATTAAACGATAAATTCTCTGATACTATATTAACATCCCCTGTAGAAATAACTGCACTACTTCCTGAAGAAGCGTTATTAAGTGTATTTCTTAATTCTAACAACCATGTTAAGAAACTATTAGTAACTGTCCCATTATTATCAGTTATATTGGTCTGTACTCTTGCTATGTCTAAAGTCATAGTTTAATCATCATTTTATTAAACACTGTAGGTTGCATAATACTCATAGCTTCTCCACTTCCTGCTGTGAGATTAGACCATTCACTGTAAGTACCAGCATCTAATGTAGGCCAAATATCATTATATCTTGGAGTACCTGTAAAATTATCATAAGGCCATGTCGCAGCAAAATATTGAGTAGAAGTACTTCCATCATTAATAGCAGCCTCTATATCATGTTGATGTTCTGGAAGCTCATTTTCAGCCATAGAACGCTCTTCAACACCATTTGTAACACCTAAAGTACCTGTTCCTGCCATAATTCTTAAAGCTCTACCAGCTATATATCCTAATTGTATAGTTTTATTAGCAGCCCAATCAGCATTAGCCGAGGCCCCTCGACCACCTGATACTGGAGCATAAGTGTCACTGATAGAGTTCCAAAGCTGTTTAAATAACGTTTCTGTATCACCATTAGCTCTATTTGAAGCTGCTGAAGCACTAGAACCTATAGTATTATCATCTAACACTACCCAACCTTCTGGTATTGTATCATCTATAATAGGTCGTATAACGCCTGTAGGAGTCGCTGACAAGGTTTCTGAGTCAACCCACTCTACACCATTAGTCCCATCTGAAACAGCTATCTGAGAGGTGTCTGTGGGAAAATTAAGCAATAATCCATTAATATATACATCCCCAGGAGTTGTTATAGTAAATTTAGTCTCATCTGACCCTATTGAATCACCGCTACCAGTACCTCCTTGGACTTCTTCTATTCTTTTATCTACTGATTCCCACCATAACATCCATACAGGAGTCATTTTACCGTCCTGATCTACCATTGGAACATTAATTGGAGGGTAATCTATTGCCATTACTGGACATCCTCATCCACGGTGGGAGTTATCACTCCATAAGCACCTAGTATAGCCCAAGGAATGGGGTCGGACATAGTGAATCTATGGACTACTTTAGTGCCATACCCCGCATTATATATTCTTAATCTTTGTTTATAACCACCCAGTTTACCTAACTTTCTAGGTTCAATTTCATCTCTGAAACTATACCCATCAGTACTAACTTCAACTATTACTTCAGGGTCTGACCCTTGGCCAGAAACTAACTGCCCAGAATTTTTAAAATCTAGATAAAGTAGTTCGATTAAAAATTCATTACCTGATTCTAATTCTAAAGTGTTTGTGGTTACCTGTCTAATTATTCTAGTACCATCATCTGTATACACATTATTTGCTAATTTCATAATAGTTGATGATGCTCTATCAATAACTAAGCGTTCTCCATCAAAAGCCTCATATTTAACTGCTCTATGCCTTCCAGCTTCTTCTTTAACTATCGATTGAACTGTACTCCAACTTTCAGTTTCAGTGTTATATAAAAGAGATATATTGTCTTTTTTAAAATTAGCTTGAAAAAACTCTACACCTTTGTCTTGATAAACAAAACTTTCACAGTCTTCTGGGTTAGTTAATTGAGATAACTGGAAATGTACACCATGATCACTAATAATTTTAGTCTCTAAACTTCTTCCTGTAGATATAAAACATAAATCATTTTGATTACCTCTACCTAATAAGTACAGACTGTCTTTACCTTCAGCAAAAGATTTAGGCGCTTCTACTCCGTAATGGATCACCTGTTGTCCTACAGTCTCAAATTCTGTAGTGGCTGAGGTGGTCCATATTTCTCCTTTCTCAGAACCAAAAAGAAATATATAATTGTTAAATACTGCTAAACCTACTATATCTTCCTGTATCTTCTCTGCGGTAAAAAAGTTAGTTTCCTCAACAGTTGCTGCATCATTAATATTTGTGTATCTAACTTGAGAGCCAGTGTGAGTTAATACTTTATCAGCTATAGACCCTACAGTAACGCTATTAGGAACATCAAATGCTGTAGTAACTGTAGTAACTTCCTCAGTTATAAGGTCCCAAACATATTTAGCAGAACCATCAAAAAATATTATTTGATCATTAGTGGACGTTATTTCTACATCTCCACTAGTAGTGTTTAACGTAAATATTTCAGTTTTTGTTTTATTAACATCTACAGTGTATACTTTATTATCAGCTACTACATATAATATTTTATATTTTTCATGGAAACCTCTAAGTGCTTCTTCAGTAAAAGTTAACCACTCTTCTAATCCTGGAGTAGTAACTACTAAGAACTTATTAGCCGATTTAGTAGTTCTTATGATCATATTAATCAACTGAGACCTAGAATCCTCAGCTACTTGACTTAAATAATTTGGTCCAATTAAATTAATTCTCATAATCTACACTAACTTTTAATTCACCTTTTTCATTATCAAAGAACATAGCCCTTCTATAAGCCTTCTCTGCTTCTCTTTCTAAACGTCTTAAGTGGTCTTTATTAACTGTAGGATAATATAATGACAGCTTAGCAGCTAAATTAAGTACAACTGCTTCATTCCATTCTTGAGGAAAATCTAATTCATCTACAGTATTATCCATATCCTCTACAGTTCTTAAATATATAACTTTAAGATATCTAGAGGTGTCATTAGGAGTTGGATACACTTTAAGTTTTCCTAAGCTTGTACGTTTAGGGTCATAAAAATAAATTGAAGGATCTCCTGAGGTAGCTTTATTAGTTAACTCAAAATATTCTTCTCTACTATATTGGTCTAATTCTCTTTCAATACCTTGATTATCTACTAAATTTACATGTAAGATTTTTAAAGGTCTTGTTATCTTTGTAGTGTAGGCATATACTGAGTTTCCTGATGCAGCTGCTCCTGTAAGAGCATCATTTACAGTGATTTGTGTAGCACTGTCCACTGATACTATAGTAGTCCAAAATAACGTATCGTCATCTAGCTCAATACCTACAAAATCAGAAGCAGTCATATTAGCACTACTAGTAACTGATAGTACTGTTTGACTAGCAGCTTCAGCAGCTGATAAGGTAGTTATATTAGCTTCTTTAGTTGCGTGATCTCCAGTACTACCTAAAGAATAACTATTAGTATCATTCGCAAAAAAGATATAAGCCTCTTCTTTTAACCAAATACGTTTACCAGGACCTTGCCACTCTTTTAACATTCCATTTAAACGTCTGCTAGCATAATTAAGCTCACTAGGAGGTATATTATCTACTGTATTATACACTTTTAATGTATATAAAGCATCTTTAAGTATAGATAGCTTATTCTGACTAAAATTTATTGATCCACTTGTTGCCATTTAAAATTCCTATACTGGTTCATCATCTAAAGATGGATTGGGATTATCTAATGTAGTATCTGGTTCTACTTGGTAGTTTCTTATATTTCGTACTGGTAAACCATCTGGACGAACTTCTGGGGGTGTTTCTGCTGGATGTTTTCTATACCAACAATCAGTACATACTATAAGATTATCCCAGGTTTTTCTTTTCTTATCACTTCTGTATTCTAACCCACAACGATCACATATAAATAAATGGAGGCCCCATTTAGCTGGAAGATCTCCTTCATTTACAAAACCACGTTTTTTTGAGGCGTTAGGTATCTTCATATTAAGATTGATTTATATGAAATCTTACAGTAGCACCAGCACTATAAGAGTTAACTTTTAGGCGTATACCAGTGACGGGTGCTATATAGTTACCTGATGCATCTGCTGTAGCAGTAGCTATAGTACTATGATCAAACCAAGCCCAATCTTTCACTGTATAATTTCTATCATAAATGTCATCAATAGTAGCCTGTACTGTATAATTAATAGTACCTGTAATATCTACAGCTACAGCAACTGTAAAGTTTGTTTTAGCAAAATCTGGAGTAATACTACCAATCACTGCTTCATTATTTGCTGTATCATTACCAACAGTTACATTAGTACCTACAGCACCATCTACTGTTATACCAGTAACTTCTTTAAAATAATATGTAGATGCTACTGTATTATTATTAGGCCCTGTGACATCTTCTGTAATTGTATGTCCTTCCCAAGTCTTACCAGTAACTGTAAAAGTTAAAGCTGATAAATTACCTGTAGAAGTAAAATTTAATTTGTATCCTGCATTATAAACGACCTTACCGTTTGAAACGTCTGCACCATTTAATGTTAGTGCACCAGCTCCTGCGGTCGTCTGTGCTGCTGCTATTCCATCAGCATCAGGAGTGGCTAAGGTTAAATAAATATGTCGTTCCATTATAAATCCTCTAAAAAAAGCCGGCCGAAACCGGCTATAATTATGCTAAGTGTGTCCACTTAATAACTACTGTACCAGAAGCGGTAGCAGCAGTATCTGTTACGTCTGCATAGGTGTCAGCAATATTTAAGTATATTGTCTTATCTCCACCTGATGCGATTACTAAAGGTATATCAGCGGTTGGTATATCAGTTACAACTTCTGCTGTACCTGCTAAATCAGCCACTGCTGAACCTTCTAAAATGTTCTCGGCAGCTGCGTCAACAGCTCCAAGTGTTGCATTTGCACCTGAACCTACAGTAGTACCTAATCCAATTTCTGGGGTATCTGTAGTAGGGGTACCTGATGTTAATGTTACTCCAACATTTAAATGGGCATAATCAACTACTTGGACCCCAGCGGGTAAAGTATAAATTAAAGCACCATTAGCTAAGGCAGCATTATCACCAATAGTGAGTGCTACATCTGCTAAAGTTAAAACTGTAGTGTGTACTTTACTATCACCATATTCCACAGCAGTTACATTTGTGCCTGCTGAACCAATATTAGAGACTGCTAGTAATTCCTTATTAGCATTAATAAGAGTACTTCCATCTACTTGTAAAACACCTCCAGTACCATCTTCTTTTTCAAGGTTTAAAATGCCAACTTTTGATTCAATATCGTTAGCCATTATTTGTCCTCTTTGTTATAGGAGAGACTAAAAGCCTCTCCACATTATTATTACGCGGTACCTTCAGATCCATAAAGAACTCGTGGATCACGTACACCAAAAGCTTTAATTCTAGCACCTTTAACACGCATGTTATCAGTTTCAAAATCTTCTTTTGTTTTAATACGTACACCACCATCTTCAAGACATAATAAACCTGCTTTAGGGTTATCATTTAAAGATGTTTCAATAAACCAAGCATTATCAGAAGTTAAATACTCCATCATAACATGATCTTGGAATAAATCACGATGTTTGATAGCACTAATATCTCTATTAGCAGTACCAGGACGTTCTCTACCTTTCACTGCACGATCATAATTAGCCCACTGAGCGGTAGGAATTACAATTCGTTTAGGACTTACTCGAATCTTACGATTAGCATTATCTACAAACTTACGAATGTCAATCATTGCCTGCTCCAAAGAAGCTTCACTGATTGCAGAAGCAGTTGAAGGGATGTTACTAAAAGTAGCTCCGCCTTTAACTACATGATCGTTCGCTAAAAGTTCTTTACCATCTCCCCAAGTAACAGCCGAGTCAAATGCATCATTAAAGATTGCTGCTGCTCTAATAGCATCAGCTTCATCTAAAGCAATACGAATTTCTCTTGCTGCTTCTTCAACAGAAGCTGGATTAAAACCATCAGTTGTTTTAAGATTACGCATAGCACGTTCAGTAATCATTGTAGCTTTTGAATATGTTAATAATCGAATTGCTACAGTGTAGAACTGTTTAGTTGCATCGTACTGTACTCGAGCACCTTCAGTTTGTAACTGAGCGGGACTCATACCCATGTTTGCCATATATTCTTCATAAGCATCTTTTGTTTGTTTCTTATGAAAGAAAGACATAGCTTCTTCATAATATCTCTCGTATGGAATATTATCGATTACCCCAGCAATTATATTTTTTAATAACTTAGGGTAACTACCACGCGAGATAGGTGTTGCTATATTAGCCATTTTTATTTTCTCCTATCTTATACAGCCGTACCACCAGTGTATTTCGCAGCATCTAAGACACTTACTAATACAATAGCGTTGGTTCCCAAGTCATTATCAGCCTGTTCCACAAGACCTTCAATACGAAGTTGTGTACCAGAACCAATTGTTGTACTATCGAGTTCCATTTTAGACATACCAGTGTTAGTATCGCAATCAACGACTACTAAATCAGCATCATTATTTACATCTGTTATTGCTACAGAAGCTGAACACTGAACCGCAAATATTTGGTCATGTAGTACAGGCATTACTTGAACATATCTTGCTGTATCATCAGCTCTATATGTTAAAGAACTCTCTGTATCAAAGTCTACACCGACACAAATACCAAAAATTTCATCACCTGCTGCCACTCTAGCTACATGTTTTGCAACACGTTTACGATCATAAAGATCACCAGAGGTAGCTGTACCGACCAACTTCACAGCATCACCGACACCGATTGGACCATTACTATCCGAAGCTGGGACAAAGCACATTTCTACGTGACATACACCTTCAACAGGCACCAAGCCCATTGGAGTATCTGCATTTGCCATTTACTTATTCCTCATCAATTTTAGTTGAAGCAGACACTAAGAACGATTGTTGATGCTCATTTTCAGCACTAATGCTTTCTCTAAGCGCTCTACTACTTTCTTTAGATTGCTCCCTCATCATGTTTCTATATTTTGTAGGAATTTGACATAAAACAATTTTTACTCCACAACCAGAGATAACTGATACTGGAATATTACTTTCATCTAATACAGGTTTCCAACCAATCTGACGAGCATTCATCATCTCAGCGGTACCTTCATGGAATCCATAATAAGACATACCTTTATCTTTTTTGTAGAAATCAAATATTGCCAAAGGACCTACATTTTTACCATATTTCTTAAGATTTAATTCAAAGTCTTGAATTTCCTCTTCTTTGCTTATTTTTGTTTCTTCTTCAACAGAAGAACTGTTAATTAACTTCTCTTTAGTCGTACCTTTCATACTTATTCCTCTTACTCATTGTCTATCGTTTTAAGATAGTCTTCTTCAGTCATCTTAGGATTATACTTCTTCATCATATTAAAAATCTTAATGTGATTAGGAGATAATGTTACTTGTTTTGAAGATCTACGTGGTTTCCCTTCTGGCATACTTGCAGCAGGGCTTTTCCTACCGAATACCGTTGGGTGACGTTTTATAGTCTCCAATTTTGCTTGATTTAATAATTTTTCTCTGATGTTAACATCAAAGAGATCAACACCTTTATTATCAGCATCTTCTAATAATCTTTGATGTTCAGTTAGAAAGTCTTGTCTAGCTTTATAAGAGTCTAGACCATCATTGCTAAATAATGATTTGTTAGATTCAACAAAACGATCTTCTAGCATTTTCACAGCAGCTTTCTTTTGCTGTTCTGGTTGTTGCATGAATTCAGTAGTTTTCTGTTTATTTTTCTCAACTCTTTCCTTCTCTGCAACTAATTCTTCGTATCTCTCAAAGTCATAATTATCTTGAGCTTCTTTTATATCCTTATCTATTTTTTTAGAACTCCGTTCTGATTTCTCAAGTTCTTTTTCGGTTTGTAACTTCATAAAGTTTTTTAAGGCTTGATCCATATCCTTTACTTGTTTGTGAAGTTGAATATTACGTCCTCTCTCTAACCATAAGTCTGGTCGTCTATATTTAGGATCGTCTTTATCTAATGTTGGATCATATCCATGATCTATACATTCTTTCATAGTATCTAAGTCCACTCCATGCATCTCAGCATAGTTAGAAACTTCATCTACCTCTTCATTTTTAATATCTTCAGAAGGCTCTTCATTAGGGACTTCCTCTTCTTTAACAATTTCTTCTTTATCTTCTACTACAGCTTCTCCAAGTTCCTTTTCAGCAAGCTGTTCTATTTGAGAGGATAAATCTAATTCTTCTTTAGCTTCTTCACTCATCTTTCTATACCTTTCTCTTTAAGTTCTTCTTTAGTCCAGTTAGGACCAAACTCCTGTACACACCATACTTCATCACTAGAGACTACTCTAAACATATTATCAATATGCTCCCAGTCTTGTACAAATCTACCTGCTAAGAAAGAATATACTACTACATCCCCTTCTCTAACTGGTAAGTCCATTCCATATAACCTTTTATATTCATTAAAAGCTAATGGTCCCATAGCAACTACTTCACCTGCGTCTTGCTGCTCGTAATCTTCATCCGTACCAGAGATAATAATACCTGCGGATGTCTTCTGCTCTTCAAATTTATTAACTCTTAGGATTACATTCTTTCCTAAAGGCTGCTCAAATTTACCTGCTATCTTCGCCATCTTTTACCTCTTTAGTAAAATAACCTACTTCTATTTCTTTAATTAACTTAAGTATCCCTAACATCTTTCCATAAGACCGCTCACCATCCAGTTGACCAGTTTCTAAACAGTTCCTAACTGCTTCTCTTCGTTGTTGTAAGTGTTCTAGTAATTGTTTAGAAATTGGAAGAGTTTTCCAGCTTTCAAATTGACTACTCATCTTTACTACCTTTTCTTGCTTCTTTGATTAAAGCAGCTTTTATCTGCTTATCTGCTAGATCAGACTTATTGATCTCTTTCATCTGTTCTAATTGTTTCTTAGTTGTTATCTCATCAGCCTTTGATACAGCTTTAAGTTCCATATCTCTTTCTCGTAAATCTACTTCTCTATCTCTTTGGGTGATCTTACGATCTTCTTGCTCTGCTTTCTTAGTAGCTATTTGTTGTTCCATATGTAATTTTTGTTCTTCTGGAGAAGGTTGATTATTAGGTTGTGCCATAAACTGTTGTGCATTAGGTATTTTTAAAACATCTAAAGCAAACTCAGTAACTTTCATTGGATCTACTGTACCCATTTGTAAGAACTGCATTAAGCCTTGTAGCTGCATTGATCTATCAGAATCACTAATGATTTCCGGGTCAGCTAAAGTTAAGATATCTTTAGATTTAATTTCAAAATCCATAAACCCTAAAGCATTATCATCATCTAATACTTCTTGATAATCATCTTCATCTAAATAGCGACCTGTAAGGGTATATATCATCTGAAACATAGGATTTAAAGCTGTAAATACTCTTTTATGAATGGAAGTGTATAACGTACGGCCTTCAGCCATAATCTCAGATACCGCTCCTGTTTTCATATTATGCGTCATTTTTTGACCCATCTGTTCAGAGGTAGTAGCACTTAAGGATTCAGCTTCGTTTTTAATATTACCTAACAGATTTAATAATGTAGGACTAGGTTCTGGGAATTTATATTGATATATATTATCATGGATACTTCCTTCATAAATATCTACTTCTTGTAATTCTCCAAGCTTTAACTTAACATCATTAGTACCAAGATTAATATTTTTAGTTTTAAAACCTAGTGGTGTGGTAGCTAATGTACCACTATTTAATAAATGATTATGTGTTTGGTTATATACATGGTTAATCATATATAATAAAGACCCTACACCCATACCAAAGAAATTACCATCTAAAGACTCTAAACAAGTTAAATCAAATATATATTGCTCAGGGCGGATGGCTACTAAATCACCACTATCTTTATTTTTATATTTTATAGTCTCTTTAGAAAATCGTGGTAATATTCTTAATACTTTTTTAGATTCTTTATGTATAATTACAATATAAGGTTCTTCATAGTTATCATTATCTAAATCTAAATAACAATGTTGTTCTAAGATCTCATGTAGTTTATCTTCTTCATTATCAGATTCTAACTTTAATACATCTTTACCTGGATCTATATAATAATCAGCGTTAATAAGTTCTAAAATTTCATTTGTAGTATGTACATATTTATGAGACACTCTTCTAGCTTTTTGTAAAGACACTTCATCAGCACTTACAGCAATCTCTCTGTGATTACAAAAGTCTATTTGGACTTTACTATAGATAGGATCATAAGATAATTTTAAAAATGAAGTACCTACACAAGCACTAAAATTTAAAGCATGAGTTAATACTTTTCTAAAAGAATTATCTTCAAGCATATATTTATAATTTAAATAATCAGAAACCCTTTTACCTCTGTTATACTTTTTATTATCAATAGTTTCTTCACCAACTATACGAACACCAAATACCCTATCTTTACGTATAATAGAATCTAATAAGGATGCTACTAAGCTTACAACCGCTTTAGTAATAATTGGCATTTTAACATTAGCTGCTTGCTCCCATGGCCAATCTTTCTGTTCAGGGTCCATTCCTGCTAAATCTAAGATATCATCAGCAAACTCAGCCCACTGGCCATTACTTCCAAAATCTCTGTCAGCGCCTTCTAAAACTTTATGAGCAATTAAGTCTAATTCTTTACCATCCAGTAAGTCTGCTACATTAACTTCTTCTTTAAGTATCTTTTTCAGAAATTTATTCATTAACCACCTGTGATTATATTTCGTCTATTGTTCCCAGAACCTGAATGAGTTTCACTGTCCCATCTTTCTCTAAACTTTGGATTAACTCTAGCTACTCTAGGTCCAAAATTATAACCATATCTAGCCGCATCTAAAGCATCATTAAAACCTTCATTTTTAGGTTTTTGTTGTTCTTTATTATCCTTTACATCATCAACATCAAATTGATAATTATTCTTCTCAGCTAATAGAACATCTAAATTAGCAAATATTTTAACTTTACCTGTTACCATACCATGATAAAAATTATGTATAGTGGGTATTAATGAGTTCTTACCCTTTTTCGCTGTTATAACTGAAAGGTCATATGTATCTCTTAGTGTTTGATAAAATCTTTTACCTTCCTCCACTGAGCCATAAGTATCAGAAACACCACACATCCAATGAGCACCTTTAGATTGTAATGTTAACACTATATCTGCCACAGTTCTTTTTTCACCAATCCAACAATCATATATATACATGGTTTCAGTAAAAGGATCTTGAGCAAAGAACACTACTCCCGTTCTAGCAAAACTATAATCTATTGCGTACCATCTTGGCCAATGCATAGGTATATCAAAAGGGCTAACTACCACATCCCTATCAGGTATTGGATAAACAGCACCAGCACCAGCACAAGGAATACCTTTTGATCTAGCTTCCCACTCATAAGGGGGGTATTTAGATAATAGATATTTTTTTACTTTTTCTGATAGATGGGGGGCATCGTCCCAACCTGCCATTATTGTGTAAACTTCTTCAGGTATAATTACAGGCTCTCTACCATTTCGTACAAACTTCCTAGCTACTTCTGACATACCTTTTAAAGGTGTAAAAGTATTAATAACAAATCCATGTTTATATTTATTTTCTACAATAGCTGTACGTGTAATACCCTCATTATATAAGTCCATTGGGGGTTCTTCATTAAATGCTATAAGGTCTAATGTTAGACCCTGAGTAATCCTATCACCCTGATCATGTGTTTTTAGGAGAATCTTAGAGATACCTGATTTACCAGTTCTATCTCCTTTATAATATACTTCAATAGTATCTATAAATCCACCAGAACCTTGTTTTCTAACAACCTTCTTAAAGTGGGATTTAGGAATTAACCCAGTGCCATACACTTCATCTGAATTACCACCTAGGAAAAGCTGAACAATATCATCACGAAGCTGTTCATTTGTTACACCAATAATAGCCATTCTAGGAGCTGTATCAAACTGTAACCCATTTCCCCACCATTTAGGATACTCTCCAATGGCGTGCCGAGTATACTCATAACATAAACAGAAAGTTTTACCTACCCTATTTCCTCCTAGTAAGCACCTCTCCATATACTCTTCACCATGGATGAAGAATTCGGTTTGTTTTTTATAGTTTTTTCTAGAGTTTTCTCCAGAGTCTGTAAAATAAGTATATAGTTTATTGAAAGGTTCTTCATTCTTGATCGTCTGAGCTAGAATCAGTGCTTCCCTCAATAACTGTTCCGAGGACTTCTGTTCCATTGTCATTAGGTGTTATACCCCTTTCTGCTAACAGTTTTGATAGTTCTGCAAATTTAATAATTCGTTCTTCTTGACTTAATACATTTATTTGATTTATCGTTAAATTATCCATTGAGACATTTTGTAAGTTATTCTTATCCATATTTCTATATTCTTTAGAAGCTCTTTTCTGTATAGTTTCTAAAGATTTTGGATTCTTTCTAGAAGAAGAACTATGCGCATCTTTTTCATTCTCGTCATCATAATAAGCTGTTACACTAGTTTCATATAATTCTGCCGCTTTTCCAAATTCCTGATGAGTATCTCTCCAGTTATAAAAACAACTATATGTTATTCTCATATCTCTACAGTATTGTGCTTTTGTTTTTCCCATCAAACCATAAGTAACTAATTTTTCAGGGTGGTATAAATTATCATATTTTTGCTTTGGACCTGATTTTTTATTTTTTAATTGGGGTTTGATAGGTTTTTTATAATTTATTTTTTTACCACTTTTAGTTATTTTTGTTTCTTCTAATTCTTTCTTAGTAATTTTAGACATTATTTAAACCTCAAGTCTTCTAGTCTTCGTATATCTTGTTTAATTTCATCTAATGTTTTTAATATAATTTTTTGTGATATTTTTATATCTACTGTGTGATTCTCTACTAATGTATTAATTTCACTTTTAGTTGGACGCTCTTCTAATTCTTTATGTATATTTTTATACTTTCTATAAATTAATCCTACAGCCGCACCTATTCCAGCTGTTACAGTAGCCCAAATTGATTTTATAACTTCTGGATGATCTATCATAATTAATTATTTCCAAAATTCCCACCAACTCTTATTAGTTGGGGATATAATTTCATTTGGGTCTAAACTAGGAACTAATTCATTAACACTAATATTACTAATAGTATTTAAATCAGAGTCCATAATTACATTTTGTATTTCTTTATATACGCTAAATTTAATTAGCATATAATCCTGCATCTCTTTAAAAGAATCTATATCTATATCTTTCATTGCTATAATAGTGCGTTGTTTATCTTCAGAATATTTAGTTATAATTTCAGCACGCATTTCTTCTTTAAGTAAAATGAGTTGTTTACATTTTTCGTAATTTAAATTTCTAGTATCTTGTACCTCTATTAAATCTCCATACCTATTATAAAGTTCACTTTTAGTACCTTTATAATCAGATAAGTCTAATTTCTTTATATCTTCTAAATTCATGTTATACCACCCTAGCCCATACTGCTAACATTCGTTGAGAGTTCATTTGTCCATAGGTAAATGAGGAAGCTGATATATCTGCAGAAAAAGCAGATGATCCACCGCTAGTTAAAAGTACTGAACCATAACCAATAGCATTAGTTCCTGGAGGACTGCCGCCTACCCAAGATACATTTGGACTATTACCAGTTCTTGTAAATGTAGGAGAACCTGAAGTAATATTAAGGCCAGCAGTTAAATAATAATACCCAGCATCTAATTCTTGACTAATTGTTATTTCTTTATCTGTACTAGCTCCTGCATCAATAGCTACTGTACCAGCATCTAAAACTAATGTTCCAGGTAATCCATCTGTACTGTCAACATTATATATCCCTAATCTGCAAGTAGATCCCGCACCGCCTAATGTTGAGCCCATACCCATACCTAATCTAGTTAAAGTAGTAGTACCAGTTATTTTAACTAAATTAAAAAACATATAGTCATGTGAAAAAGCTTGGCTATAACCTACAGAAGTCATTAAAAATGTGTATAAATAGTTATTAGTTTGCAGAATATTGGGAATAGTTCCACCACCACCACCAGATTGAGCAACCATCTCTAATTCATTATTAGCTGCATTATATGCTACTACATCTCCATCAGTGGTAGATAAGTTAGCTGTAGGTACAGATAATACAGTAAGTTCTTCAGTTCCATCATGATATTTAATCATACCAGTATAATCTGTAATAGTTGTATCTATTGCTATTTGACCAGCAGTATCTACTGTAGGTGCAGCACCATTAGGTAATTCAAAATCATCAGCTCCACCAAAATCATAAGAGCCTGTTCCTATATCTCCAGTATTTAGTAGAAATGAATCATCTACATTAACTGTTAAAGTGTCTCCCGACATTGCAGTAGTAGCATTAGTACCTCCAGCAACAGTTAAAGTGTCACCTGGGCTAATACCAGTTGATCCTGAATCTCCTGCTACTGTTGTGTCGCTTACTAAAGCTGCCACAGAACTTGCAGTAGCTGTTTTTAAGTTATCTGAATCATCAGTATCTTGTATTAGTATTTTATCAGTGCCCACTACTGTTGCTGCTGTTAGTGTAGCACCATCTAAAGCATCTGTGACATTTGTTTCATCAGTTACATCCGCATTAGTTTCTATAGTATCTAATTTAGTACCATCTGCAGCTATATCTCTACCATCTAATGTAGACGCTAATGTAACTGCCCCATCTGAATCTACAGCTAAAACTGTAACATCAGAGGAGTCATTGATTTGAAAACTATCGGCACCTGCTGCATCTCCTAGTGTAATTATTGTATTATTATCAGAATGTAATACAATATCCCCACTTGTTGTAGATATAATTTCTTGCCCACCTACATCTAAATCTGCCACTAATGGATTTGTTAATCCTGTTATTGATCCAATAGCATCTAATTGATTCCAGTCTGCCGCACCTACTGTATTATCTAAACAACCATAATACTTGACTGCTGATGTATTAATCCAAATATCACCTATCTCGACCCCTGAATTAGCGTCATTATTAATTGTAGGGTCAGAGCTTTCTATAAATACTCTAGGTGATGTATAAGTCGATAGAGTTCTTCCGCCTAAGGTCATTTATTTTATCCTCAATATTAAGTGTGATATAAATTTTTGTAAGTTCTTTTTATTGAAAACACCTGAGTGTCTTGCTTTATTATTAAATAGTTTATCTTCGTTGAAATTTGATATACGTTTATCTTTTACTAACCAACCATATTTACCCATCTCTCCCCAAGGTCTATATTTTTCTTTCCCAGGTACTATTTTATTTAACCATTTACCAGCTGTAACTGCTAAGTCTGTAGGGCTGTAGTATACCAATACTTTATCTACATTTTTAGGTATAGGGGAACATTCATCTAAGGCTGGATTAATAAACACCCAAGTGTTTACATGTATTCTATCAGCTAAATAAGCAACTGTACATCCATTACTATGTCCTACTATAACTATATGTTCATAACCTTTTACTATAAGATCAAACACTAAATATTCTAATTCTTGTTCTAAATTATCATTTCTAAATCTAGCAAGTAATGAACCAAAAAATAAACCTAAAAATTTATAGTTTATTTCAAAGTTATCATAGCCTTTTGCTTTAAAGTAGGGTTTAATAATATCAGTAGTTTTTTTACCTCCATCAGAGATATTAAAACCATGTATGAATATAGCAGCTTTTTTCAATAGGAGGGCCTTATGGAAGAATTGGAAAGAAAAGTGGTTTTATTCTCCAGACCATCCACTAACTGGTTTTTCAGTCTTCTATGTTACCGTAGTGTTAGGACCACACACCCTAAAGTTAAATAGTACAGTAACTTTATCTCTAATAGAATATTAAATAAGAGGCTATTAGAGGGTATAAAGTGACTAATCATAGTATTATTATATTTTTAGCCACAAGTCAGTAATTATAGCACATGTTTTATTATTTGTCAAGTATTATTTTAATTATTTAACATTTATTTTTGATTTCTTAATAATTTCAGAGAGTTATATATAGTTAATATTTTAATTATTTAACATTTTCTAGTTTTACTATTTAACAATCTCTTTAATTCCTGGGTATCTTGTTATGGAACTACCCTCTATACTACCTTTAGTTTTATTAATAAGAGTATATGAGTTATCTTTAGGATTTTGTATCTGAACGTACTCATCTCCATCTTCGAACAACTCTAACCATGGAGATACACCTGATAAATCCTTAATAAAATCCCACATATTATACTACACACGCATATATAACATAATCCATATTAATTAATACAGTATTATCACTATTAACTAATGTGGCTCTAAAAGGGACTGAAGTTATTGCCATCCCCTGTATCATTTCTTCAGCTGTTTCATACCGATTTTCATCTACCTTAATATCTAATGTATTGTCTTGAAGTAAAAATACCCGTATAACTTCATCTTCATTCATATTTATACCTATCTAATATTCTTTATTAATTTCAATGCTTTATATAGGCATTCCATGCAAAGAACTTTATGTTCTTGATTAGGCCCAGGGGAACATAATTCTTCACTCACAGGTTTTCCACATTTTTCACAGGGATTATCAAAGGCATTTCCTGAGTTATAAGTTAATTTAGTTTTTATCCAAGGTAAAAACATTATCATCACACCTCTATTTTATTTTATGATATATCACTAAAGATAATATTCTTTCTGAATTTGTGTAATCCATTTCTTCTTTAATATAATTTAAATAAATGGGATTATTTGGGTTAATCTTATCTATTACTTGCTCTAATATATTTTCATATAGATCAAGCCAAGTACTATTTGTAGATTTAACAGTGAATGTAATTGGTTCTGGGATATTATAAAAACTTAAATCATCTTTTAATTTATTAATAATAATAACATCAATATCTAATTCTATCTTTAAATCATCAATAAATTCATCTTCGAAATAACTCATTATTGAACCTCTATTTCTTCCCAGTTATACTTAATTACGCCCATTTCAGGTATATAAGCTTTGTCATAACTACATAATTCATCAGTACCATTAAATATTTCAATTAACTCTAAGAAACTAAACATTTTATCAGTTGTTGCAAAATATGCAACATCTCTATATGGTTGGTTCCATGTAGGAACATTTATCTCTTCTGCGTAGACTTTATAGACCTTCACTAATTAAACCCCTTCTTATAAAATCCATCACCTTTTAGGTTAAAGTTCCCTGAAAAGGTAATTACTCTGATAAGAGAGAGTTTATCACATTTAGAACACTTTGTCAAGGGTTCATCAGAAATCTTCTGCATTACATCAGTTATTGCTTTACATTCTTCACATTTATATGTATATGTTGGCATTTTATTCCCCTAATCTTAACATATGCTCTTTAAAGGCCTCATATTCTTTCCTTTGTTTACTAGTTTTTAAACAACTATAAATATCCTCATGATAGCTACAGATACTACCTACCATATCTTCAGATAACTCAATACTATATTCTTCTTTCATATATAACTGATACATTCTTAAAAAACTATTTAGTTTCTTTATACAAAAATTAACATTCTTTTCATTTAATCCATCATAATATGGGCTTACTTCTTTCATATACATCCTCTCAGAGCTAATTTAAGGCCCTTAGAGAGCCTTTCTATGTTATACCTATACTTTGCTATTACCAGTAGTATATCCAAGGCTTGTTAGAGCTCGTAGGCTCTGCAACACCATCATAACTATCTTCTTTTATTACTTTATACAAATACTGTCTATATTTCTGTCTAGTGGCTCTATGTTTAAATATCTTCCTATGCCACTTAGGTTCTTTATTATAACAATTGTGGTAGTATTCTTCTACTTTATATTTTTTAATTAATTTTGCAATGATATCTCTACAATCTTTATTATAAGATTTACATAAAGACTCATTCCAAAATACATGAATACAGCTATAGTGTTTATTATAATATTGCTTCTCTTTAGCTTTGTATATATGTTTATAAGTTCTTGACATACCTCTCCTTTTCTTTTCTCCTAATAGGTACTTTTAATACCTTTCATATACCTATACAGTACCTATAAGTTATTTATAGATACTAAGAGTCATAGACGTAAGGGTGATATATACCTTAAGGGTCTATTGATAGTGTTTGTAACACTCTGTAACACCACTAGGCCCCTAGTTAAGAAAGGGGCCATGATTACATATATGTCCCTAAACTAATAAGAAATATTAAATAGTTTAAGATTCGTTAAACATTAGGTTTTATCAGGCATAGTTTATAGTCTTACCAGGACTTGGTGTTAGCATCACCCTTAAGAGCCTATTTATACCCCTAGTACGATTTAAAGGGGTAGCTTCGTCTTTAAAAGCACCTAATGCTATCTAGCTATTGACACTCCCCACTAGACAAGAGGAACCTAAATTAAGAGCATTTTAACGTGTGCTTAGCACGATTCCTTGTCGGAAGAATTCTTATAGAATATCACATTATTATTCTTTTGTCAAGCTACAGCTATACTTTTATGTAATTTTAGTATATGTACAGCTTTACTTATTATCCAAGAATCTGCTGGTAAGTAATATCCAGAAGCTCCTGTAAAATCTTTAAATATACTATCATAAAATTTAATATTATTTTTTCTTTTCTGTAAGTTAACTAAGTCCTTACAAAAGAAATCAAACTGGTCATCTGTAATAATAGGAGTATCTAAATGATAATATAAATATGAATGAACTAATATTTGTGATCTTCTTTGTTTAATCTTTTCTTTTAACATTCTAATAATCCTACTACACCAGTACTATAACTGAAATATTACTAAAATCCTCTATAATACTATTCTATTAGGATCTTTACACCATTTCACACAAGCTTTACATTTAGGCTTCACTTTAGTCTTTTTGAAGTATTCTTTCAATGACTTACCCTTTAGCTGTTTATCTGAAATGTTATTACATACACATATAATCATATTAAGTCCATAAGTTTAGTACATATATCCAGTATATCACAGATATTAATAAAAGCAAGTAGAAATAAGATGCACTAAGAGGATTATTAGGAAGGGGGCTGTCACAATTACGATATAGACTTTCATTAAACCACAACCCCCATAATACAAATACTAAAACAAACCCTAGTATAGGTAGTAATAGATACCATGAGAGGATCAATAAAGCCATTACAAGCATTTTAACACCATAACCTATAGCTACCTTAGGGGTTCCTAATAAAAACCTCTATATGGCCTTTAAAATGGCTCTAGTGTCATTCTACATGGTCTGAGAGGTATAATTAAACATGGCCTATATTATAGCACAAGATTAAAGATTTGTCAAGGTCTTAAGAGAAATTTAGTTTTTTGTTAAATTTTATTAAAAAGTTTCCTTT
>LR139975.1:0-21208 GCA_900659605.1 Tisbe holothuriae
AGATGTTAATAAATATGGTATAAATTGGGCATGTTTAGCCAGCTTGATTTTTGTGAGGTAATCCCAGGTTTAACGCAGAAATAGCAAAAAGAGATGGCATAAACGTTAAAAATGCCGGCCTTTTTTTGCCAAACATACCAATCTAGGATTTTTTTTGTTTGCACATAATCATGGATGTTTAACATTCTTTGTAGTTGTTGTTATAAATTTGCCCTGAATGTAGTTTACCAGAGGTGAGCAAAGTCTAATTAAAGGTTCCATCCTCACATACGCATATGATTATGAAGTTGCAGACATTATTTTGTGGAATCTATTTTAGACAACTTTTGTGGAAACTATTTCAGACGACTTTTGAGGATTCTATTTCAGACGACTTTTGAGGGATCTATTTTGGACGACTTTTATGGAAAAACTGTCAGGACGACAATTTTATAGACGACAAATGATGACCAGGTCTGGAGAGAGCGCGGCGGGATATTGGAGCAATATCGCCGCGGTTATAGCGATAGCTACAAATGCTCGTATCTAGTACGTAGAAAAGTGCAATGCATTAGCTAGAATAGTTTATAACTTTTATATGTAGTTTTTTGGTCTTGGCTTTTTGTTATTTGACCCATGAGAAGCTACATTTAGAAGTCCCTCATTCGGAATTAGTGACTACTAATACTGCAAGCTTACCTCTTTCCACGCGTTATTACTACTCTGCATCGGCTCCTTGAGATGAATCTTCCACGTCGCCTTTGAGTTGAAGTTCTTGTCGGCTGCGTAGCACTTCCAGAGGCTCTGGATCAAGCTGGCGGCGGCCGGAATCTGACGGTTGAAGTGCTTCTGTCGCTGCTTCTGCTGGACCTTGAGCGCGAAACCGGAGCCGAGAATACCCTGGAGGATACAAATGCAGTACAGAAAGGGTCTTGAAACTATTAACCTGTTGAGTGTATTCTTGTGGGTAATTTGCATTCATAGAACGTAATGTTCGTATCTCCAAGTTAGCACTTGGCCTGAGGTGTGTATCAACTTACCGCCGGTAGTGCAAAGAATGAGATTGCAAAGACAGAGAAGCAAGACGCGACAATCTTCCCGAGCCAAGTCCTGGGGACGGTGTCGCCGTAGCCAATAGTTGTAACGGTTATCTGGAACAAGGAAATTGGGTCATGTCAAAACTGGTTGAACTTTAAAATATTTAAATGCACAACAATGTAAATATGGCGACATTTGCAATGATGGAATTAGAACAAGTAGACCATGTTGAATGGCATAGTGTGTGTCCTGGGCCACAGTAGTTTCATGATGCTATTTTATTAATTTCCTTACCACTCCCCACCACAGTGCATCCGCATAACTCTCGAAGTCCGACTTGCCGTTCGGCCCGATTGCGTCCTTCTCCGAGAGGTAGACAAAGTAGCTGGAGAAGATGAGCCCAAGGAAGCCGATGTAGAGAGTCGTGATGAGCTCCTGAAAAAAATGATTAGTAGAAAATGGTGTGAAGTTGCTCTTTTCAAAGCTGGATTATCTTCTCCCCAGAGTGAGAGATTATGTAAGGTATGGAAATAGAAGAGGATTAAGAATCGAGCTCGCTCTTCTCGGAAGCTAAAAGTTGGACTCATTTGACTAATTACACGTGAGAAACCATTTTAGGCCTTACGTAGTCTGGATTGCATAAATTGTCCTTCCAGATATATACTGTAACTACTATATAAAATTAACTTGCGTCTAATTGACTCATAAACGGACAAAAGTGAATATTTATTACACTTTTTAAAATTTAAAATATGCTGAAATATATGTTTCTCTTCCCATAACCTACCTGTCTATGTATAAATACGACCGACCCGAGCAGCCTCCACGTCCCGCCCTGTCTGTCCACGTGGAGCATCCGCAGGATCTGAAGGAATCGGATGCCTCGGATGGCGGACGTGGCAAACACCTGACCATTGGATCCCACGGCGAGGACCACGATGGAGGCGGAGACGACAATCAGGTCTGGAAGGAAGAGTTAGTTTTGCATGTTTATAAGCTCAAATATGTCAAGTCTGTCATTAATGGGTCAAAATGTAGTAAAAGTTGTAATTTACTGAGAGAGGTGAATGTTGTCACTTAAGGTACTTGTATGTTGATGCAAAATATGTGATAAGTGTGAGAAACTAGTTCCGTAATCCGCTCATTGATTACTTTTCTTCATCTCAGCACGTACACCACCATATTTAGTCATCAAATATCTGCGTACATAATAAGGGAAGTAATAGTGCCTGAAGCTCAAGGGATTAATCCTCGTAAGATTAATGACGGCAAATCATCTTGAAAACTACAGGGTGTTTCATTTATATGTGTTATTATATTGGCCTAGAAAAGGCTCTAAACGTAATTTTTTGTTAGTGCTTATGAAGTAAAAAAGTGAAGAGCATGTTAAGAAATATTATATAAGTATGATTGTCCGTCTTAAATGTTAACTGTATGAAGACCAGAATGCATGGTAGCTGGGTCTCCAAGTTTAAGAACTGCTGGAAAAGGACACAGTTTTAGGGAAACTCTCAGAGTCCAATTTTTTCGATATTGGCTCACCCAGGCTATTAGTAGTTTGAGAACCATGTCTTTGAAGTAAAAGTAGTAGTAAAATGCTTGCAGATAATAGTACCACTGCTTGTTTTGGTTACATTGCTTTTATTAATGGCTATGGTAGCTGTAATCAAAATCAGGACTGCTGAAAGTTGGTCAAATATTCCCAAAAGTTCTTTAAAGCACAATTCCATGCTCTTGCTCTCTTGACCCAGTACTATAAAAATGCAAAAATATTATTTACCACAAATAGGTTTACAAAATATTTCTTAATATGCTCTACACTTTTTTACTTCATAACCATAGCTGAAAAATTACGTTTAAGGTCATTTCTGCACTGATATAATAACACATATAAATGAAACACCCTGTAGGCCAAAAACTAGCTGTACAAAAGCTTTCTTATGCAAACTACAACTTTCACACCAATGAAAATAAAAAAGTTCAGTTTTTCAATGTACTCAGTTGAAGCAAATATATAAAAAGCTTCAAGGATTTGAAGGGGAGGCCTTTTTAAAAACTCAACCCACAATCTATGAGAGCTCCCCTCAACATTAAAGTTATGAAGGCCCTTTTCCTATCATGACTGATGATGATCTAATGATGGGATTATACAGAGAAATAGTGCCAAAACTTCTTGTTTGCGTGGCAAAAACGGCGGAAATAATATGCTTTCTTCTCACCAATGATGCATATTGGCTTTCGTATGAATCTGAGTCGGCCTATGAAGCCAATGTATTTGGATCGGCAGCCGGCGGACCAGAGCCGGATCATATATTCCACGCCGAAGAAGGCCACAAGGCAGATTTCCTGAGGAAAAAATAAGGAAGTCGTATAAGTTATTGTACTATCTCACAATGGTTTAGAGTTATAGTTGTTCACTTAATGATTCATATAATGCACTATAATTGCTGAGCTTGCGACCTTGTACAATATTTGCCTTGTAAGGTGTTATTATAAGAATATTCATCACAATGCAGTACCATCATGACAATTTCTCTTAATATGCACATTAAAATGTAATAATTATAAACGTCTTAATCTTCTTACCATGTAAAACAACGTCTCATTGGCGAAATTAGCATACTCTTCTATTGTGGACAGAACGCTGAATATGAGGCAGATCAAAACGACCATAAATCTGAAATGGAAAACATACCGTTTAGAAAGAACATCAGAACTTGCAAATACCGGTTTTCACTCTGTCAATGTCAAGAGAAACTTTTCCCTTCAGTTTTCTACTCCTTTCTCTGGTGACAAATCGAGCTGCAAGAAAGCAGATAACGGGCTCTACAAGAAGAGTCAGCTTATCTGAAAGGCTTAACAATGGGTCTTAACGAGAGTGTCATCCCTTAAGGTGTCACAAGCTGAGCGAAATATACATGTAAAGAAGACAGCACTTGTCACCCGGAGTCAAAGAGAGCATCCTTACACGCTCGTATGGTATATGAAGCACCCCCATCCGACGGGGTGCTCGAGGAAGACATAGCCCCGCTCCTGCACCGACTTGCCCCGCTTCTTGAGGTGCCGGTAGTGGAACAGGTACTTGGACTCGTAGTTCTTGTCAATGGGCAGGAAGATCGGGTAGAAGGCGGCGCCGTCATTGGGCTCGGGCGCGACCAGATTTGTGGGCGACTCGAGGGAGCTAGCAGTCTCAACCTCGTCCTCGTCAATGTCTTCATCATCGTCGTCGACGTCCTCCTCACTGTCCATGTCAATGGCGGTGGCTTCTGACCCTGTCGTGGACCTCGTGCCGCACTCCCGGAGCAAGGGCTTCTCCACGTCCTTTGGCGCCGCGCACAGCACGACAGATGGCGTGCGGCGTGTCGCGGCGACGGACGGCAGGAGCTCGTCCTTCTTCTTGGCGGCGCTGCCGGCAGCCATGACGGAGGACTTGATCCGCTGAAAGCTGCTGGTGATGCAGCTGCGCTTTGACCGGCGGAGGAGGTTCGTGGTGACGGTGTCCTTGCTGTTGCAGCTGTTGGACAGCTGCGAGAAGCTGTGGTACTGTCTCTGTATCGGTGGCGGGGACGGTGTCTGTCTGCAGTTGTACACCTCACTTGGTATTCGGAGCAGGTTTGGACTTGGCGAGCGGCTATTGTGACGTTGAGGTAGAATGGCGTTGCTAGTAGATCTGTGTGAATATATGACTGTCGTATAAAGGGGTTTATAGTCTATTTCTGGATGACTTGACTTGACAGCCTAAAGTTCTGATGTCCTCAAAAGGACTTTTTAGAGCGAAAATCCTCGTTCCAGAAATTCTTTTGAAATCGGAGAGGAGAGTGAACGAGATTTTTGAAGAAATGTCCTTATCTTGTTTCCCAAAACTCTTCTTTCCTTTTCCCACGGAAGCTCTTCAATTCAGAGCAATATTATGAGGACCTTCGTTATACTTCACACCACTGAAGAATGGTTAAAATAGGACGTAATACCACGTGCACAACGCATGTTATGCTCCATTGTCATTGCAGCACAATGTGACATAACTCATCAATCACTTTAAATACGCACTAAAACGGCCTTTCCATGTACACTCAAAGTGCTACAACAAAACTGTACTGATAATCACAGCGAGAATCTTGAATCTTATTCCAATGCAAAGAATTCTCTGCATGGGGTCTCTTCTTATAATAATAATAATTATCCACGCATACTCAATAGCAGGCACATTGTGTAAATATCGGGTGTAGGCCCTTCAGTCCTTCTTGTCTTTGATAAGGAGAAGGAAGTCGAAGCTTCATGGTAGCGCGTTTGAATCAATACACTTTTATGTGTGTTTCGGCCAAAGGTAATTTTTCTTCTTCCACACTGACAGTGCTGCGGTAATAAAAAGGTAAAAACAGCGAATCACTAGAACGAAAGCCGTGTGGCTTTTGAGAACCCTCTTTTTTAAACTGGAACACTATTCAAGGAACTATTCGGCATATGGATTGAACACACAGTCTTAGAGATATTTCAACAATGTTAAAGTCACTGACTATTAAGCTCAAAACTTTCTTCTATAAACACCACTTCCATAGCCAACAACACAGAGACTTCTCTCTCATTTGAAGTAGAATACATGATTGGCGCTAGTAGCCACACATACACACTCACACCGGCTTAGTGTGAGATTTCGTTGATAGCTAGCTCACACAATGAAAGCTGTTTCCGCCACTTTTTTCAAGTATAAAGCACGCGAAAACACACTTGCGAGACTATGATGCACTTATAAAAGTGATGAAAGAGTGTTCCACTTTCACTAAAAGTACAATTAAGACTGTACATGCGGGTCCTTTTCATTCAAATATCTGCTAAAAATAAATATTTGATGTATGCAAAATGCATGCTTGCCGTTTTGCAAAAGCACCCTTTCTAATTAAAGTTAGAAAGCAGCTCAGAGGAGGGGTGCAAAAAGTTGTGTGCGAAGGGAAGTTCGCTGCAAGACTGAGGATAAAATATGATATTATTTTGGCGGATTTTCTGTTTAATTGGAGGCGGAATGCACTGGAAATAAGCAAGAAGAAAGGGCAAAATGACAGACTCTATTAGTCATGTTCTTTTCCCCGGAGCTTTTTGCTGCCATTTTTTGAGCATTTGGATTAGAAAGATTTTCCCGGGAAAAAAGATATTTTCCCTGCTAATTTTACCTCCTATATTTACTAAATTATATCCCACTGTGGGGTGAAGAACCTCATTATAATCACCGTATATATACATATTTAATGCCCCATTTGTACTACAAGCAGAAGTATACCTTTCCCCCGACTCTATAAAAGGTAAACAAGGTCCTAACTGTTCCCCTACAAACGATTTTTAAATCCATTACGATGTGCATATGATTTGTGTATACACAGGTACACGCACGCTTGAGCTAAAAGAACAGAAACATGAATATATAGAGTTCACAGCTGTTCAGGAAATTGTGACTACTTTTATGAGCGCTTTCTTTCCACTTTTCTTGGAAAAATTAGAACACCCTGCTGTCGTAATACTACTTTGCTTGCATCATATGATATGATGTAATGTACTCCACATTACCGCATGGGAGGAATTAGCAAATTATGCAGCGCTGGTGACCATTTATATGCATAATGGTAAGTGGAGGTCCCCAATTCCCGGAAGCCTCTCATTTGCTCTCTCTCTGGTCCTTTCATTCATTTTATTCCTCATGTATTGTTATCATCATAGGCTATCGTCATGCTACTTCTGGCTTTCAGGGTCACAATTAATATGGTAGTCTGAAAGCGCAGCAACCACTGCAACAATTAGTCATCATGGTAGAGGGAAAAGTTCCTGCAAATGCTCAAAACAATTAGAAGACCAGATTACTGTTTCCATGCAGGGGCACAAATATTTTAGCTAATCGTAAGCTTTAATTAGGAGTTCAAAGGAAACAGTCTTCCTTTAGCTAAGAATATGCCTAATTAAACACATTTTCGCGAGACATAACCATAGCAACCGAGGAAGTTCACCCTTGATATTTATCTCAGAGTTTCTGCCTGCCTTACAAACCCACTTTATACTGGTAAAGAGAATAAACTTCTAATAGCAACGCCTTCTTCCGACCTCTTCCCCTCCCCCTCCGCGTCCCTCTTCTCCTCCATAACCCTCTTCCTCCTCTTCCGCGACCTTCGCCTCTTCCTCTTGGTCGCCGGCACATCCTCCCGCGACGAATTAGTCCCACCATCAAACGTCGTCGACGAGACGAGCGACGCGCGGCGTAAGTCAACCGCTGTCCTCTGGCAGAACAAGCCCAGCCCGGGGCTGTAGCTGCACCCGCCGGGGGCATCGAGGCTGAACTGCCGCTTGAACAAGGGTGGGCTGGGGCGAATCTTAAAAGACTCTGTCCGAGTTCGGGGCACGTTGAGTCTGTTAGTCTGGCCCTCATTTTCGTCACGGCTGGTAAACATGTTCCAAAAACACTCTAGATAGTTTTATAGTTCTATGGCTGCCGTACAAACACCTGTCACTGTTATTAATCCTGATATTGAAGCACAACTGACTCGTTGAAAGTATAATGTGTTATTTGTGTAGGTTTTAATGTACATTTTGATCGGTCCGGGGCTTTTACTTTTTTCAAGGCTACTACGACAGAGATCGGTCTAGTTAAGGTCTATGATATATATACTCAATAAGCGATATAGTTGATTTAAATCTATTAACCGTGCGGACACGATTTTTGTTCTAGTTATTAATAGAGTGCTCTGCAAAAACTATTTTGCGCATGGAGGTATTTAAAGATCATAATTTATTTGACAGCTTAAAACACTTATTTCATTTTAGAGCCCCGTGAACTGAATTATTTTACAACCGAGCATGTTGTCTGTTTTTATGTTCGTGCCGAGAGCACAATCTAGGCGTCCTCTTTTCTGACCCCTCCAACACAATAAAAGATCCCCCTATAAAACGGTAAACTTGGCTTTGTGTATATTATTCCCCCTAGCGAGATAAACAGTTAAATATACACATGAGCAAACGTCATACTTGGGGTATCTGTGACGTAGCCATAGAGTTATATTAACTCGTAGATGATAGTAGAGATCAATGGATCTATTTATGCAACGGTCACTTTTAATGTCTCGTGCAATTTATGGCCTTCCTTTTATAACACGTTGATCAATAGATAAAATGCACATTGCATTTACCAAAGTTAATGACCTGGAATTTACCGTATATCGAACTGCATTTTATCGTGCATTTTAAATTAAGTTCTCTAGAGAGGTTGCGCGAAAGGAGAAAAACTTTCTACGTACTCTTTAACAGTTCAATTAAAAATTCTAAAATGTAATTAATGCTAAATTTAGCTTTCACGTTTTGATTATATTTGACGTGTATATTGACGTGCCAAGGCGGCCATAAATAGCTTCATTAAACGGTCTCAAATTGGCGCTGCTGTCAGAAAGTATCAGGTTTTTAGTATATTTGATCCAATCAAAACAGGAATGTGTGCTAAACACGACGTTGCCGCTGCGGTTGCTAATGAAACTACTAAAGGTTATATTTGTTGTTAAATATATGTCTAATGATACAAAATGTATTAAATACAAGGCAAACATTTTATACTTTTACATTCCGTGACTTGAGGACAACTACTATATGATAATAATCGGTGGATTTGTTTCGATAAATTAAAAGTCATTTTATCTATGCCCATGTATAGTTCGCTATTAATTTGCATTACTCACACTGAGAAGTGGTACAGAAAGCATTTCCACCCCGTGGGCCTTTCCAGAAAGTTGTAGACGTTGCCTTGAAAAGAGTTCTTCATGCCCTTCTTGTGCTCCTGTGGGTCCCAAACCATGGATTTCTTTAGCAGCAAGGCCTTGGGGTCTGGAAAATAAAATAACAACAAAATGCATTCGCCCTTTGCCAAAAATTCCGACCACATTGTACTCTCCACATCGCTATTAAAAGTTTCTGGAAACATGAAACAGATCCCATTCAAAAAATGCACTACACATTTATGTACTGCCATCTATTTTTATTAAATCTTCATTCAAAGTGAGCTAATGCCAATGACTTGACACAGTAGCCAAGTATAAAACTAACTTCCCTGACACATGGACTGTTGCATCCATTCTTCTCTTACCAATATTCAAATTAACAGAGGATGAATTCCTATTCAGCCCACCCTTCCCTCCTCCATTATTCCCTCCAACCTGCCCATTCCCAGCCAACATCTCCAGCTGCTGCTGCTGCTGCGCCTCAGCTCCATTTTCACTGTTCACAGGCGATGATGAGCCCCTGGCAGCTGTCGCCCCAGCCACGCAGCTGCTGCTGCTCCTGTTCAGGGCTGGGTTGGAGGATGCGCTGGCAGCTGCACCGACGGGGCAGCTGGGGAACTCGCTGCCGACGTCCATGAACGAGACGGATTTGCCGCGGTTGAGTGGGGGTGGGTGAGCCTGGAAGCATACAGAAAATACGGGCTCAGAATGATGAGTTCTGTCTTTGAAGGGAGGCCTGCCAATCATGTCTACATTACATCCTTGGATATGTATTGACCAAAGAATAATTGTACTATTAGGCCATTGCTTTATGTACTATTTAAGGATTATTTTATTTTTCATTATATACCTCAAAGAAACTGAATTCGCTCCAAATTGTGCTACTACTCTTCTTCTTTTTCTTTTCCTTCTTCCTTCTTCTCCCTCTCCCAGGATCGTAATAATCGAACGGCACCGAGATCGAGTAGAACTCGTTCATGCTCTGACGACTCATCTTCCAACATCACGATTTCTGCACAGGGAACAAAATCGCACAATAGAACAAAGGCTTTCACTCAATCAACAAGAAAAATGGCCGGATATTATTGTGATAATAAGTCCGATTTTGGCAAAAGGCTGCAGCCAAGAACCTGTTAACTGAATTCTATTCTGATGTGTTTTTGCTTGGAAGGCAAGGGGCTTCCTTTCATATTTTCACTGTCTCTTGCATTAGTGGCATTGCATGGATTTGAGTAAGCTGTATTATATGCTATTTTTACTAGATTCCAACACTGTCATAAAATAATGTGTAGAACTGAGAAAGGCTTACAGTAATTACATATCATGGGAGTGAGTTAGTTGGTATTGACTGTTGCATAACAATAAATTATAACTCCTAAAAAGCGCATGCGTAATATGGAAGCCATATTAATGCCATTTTTTTCACAGCGCCAAAACAATACTCATAAACATATCATGTATCAAACTTACACACGAAATCTGGCTGATATATATTAATGAACGATACCAAGAACTTTGCATTTCGATATTTAAAGCCATCTCTAAGTTTTGTTATAACCTTTTGAATGTACTTATTTGATAAACCGCTTGGCATTTCAATTACTTTTAAAAACATGTTTATTTGACGCAAATTGACAGGTTTCTTCAGATCGGCCTTTAGCGCCATTAGAACGTAAGGTTTATATTCACAGTATGCCCACCTGCCTGGTTTTGACTTGTGCGCCAACCGTGTACTCAATATACATGATATTGTTATTCCGCTCTGTTAAGTACACAATGGAAGTCTCCTCCTCCTGGTATCGATTCTTGATTCTGAATAAACAGATAGATAGTGTATCGCTGTAATATGCAAGCGCGTTGGTGTATGTGTGAGTGAGTGGGACGAAGACAGACAAAGGTAGAAATTGGTTCATTTCATGCTAAGGTAGACAGAGCACAGTAGTACTAAATAATGCCATAACCATAAAGAACTAATTATACCAGTATGTCTGTATGTGATTAGTATAAATAAAAGAAAAAAACTTCCGTTTGTTAAATGACTTGATATGAATCCATGGTATTAATTTTCGTCGAGTTGGGGCCTCAGTCATGCTAAGGGATATTTTTCTCGCATATCCCTTGTCATGTTTATCAAAAGCAATGTCAAAAATATTGGATAAACTTTTTTCCAGACCTTCAGTAATTTCCCTTTCGAAAAAAGTAGCCAGTGAATGCAATATAGAGTGCACTTATGAAATAGCTGAGAGCTATCAGTAATCTAATCCTTCAGGGTTTCCCCCAGGTCTGACATGATTTGTAAAGCAATACAATAATGCAATTCATCTGGCTTACATAAGCACTATTATCATGAACTCATACATAATAAAATGAATATGTAAGGTATAAGGGAGACACCATTCCCTACCTTTCCATCTGTCTTCCTACATCCGGGATGATTCCTTCCTCTCCCTCTTTGTTCCTCCTCCTCCTCTCTCTCCGCCGTACTGAAGCACACACTACTCCCACCATTGGCCCTGGGCAGCAGTCTGTCCTCCAACCCTCCAGCTCTAGCCCCGCCATTATTCCCATCCCCACCACCACTCATACACGAGGCCGTCTTCAGCAACGCCGGCTTCCGCAGCATCTGCACTGCAGCAGGGCTCGTCTCAACCTCCTGGTTGAGTATCGTCGGGCTGAGTCTGGTCGTCAGGCCATCTGCAGTGCCGGACTCAGGCCCGCCACCTGGTGAGCCCACATCCAGCCTGGACGGCGCCTTCTTCTCCTGCTGCAGCATCTTTCGTCTTATGTTCGTGTGCTCATGTCTGAAAGTAGTTTAAAGATTATTGTCGTGACGGAGTTGTATACACAGGCCACAAAATGACTGCTACTGATGTTGCCTCAAAACAGACGCCCCGAGGAGGTGATTTTGAGGCTGTTTACAGTTTGGGGCTGTTGCAGATTTTCACGAGCCTGTGTGCTGACATCATTTGTAGTTCGTCAGTATTCAGTGTTTTCTTATCCTTTTGTAGAAGAAGGGTTGAGAAGAAATCACTTTCCTGTCAAACAAAGACTTCCATTGACGGATAAGAAGCAGTTTTCCTCTTCCCATCAGATTTTTCTTTCTCCCGTTGAGACTTCTCTTTTTTCGCGATGCGTCAAACATAGTTAAACAACGGAATCGTCTTAATCAGATCAGATATCTTTATAAAAAGTTCATTTGAACGGAATACATAAAATTATAGCAGGATTTTTGCGTATCAATTTATTTTACAGGGTGGGGAAGCAAATTTGTCCGCCACATTTGAGGCGTCGTTTCTCCATATTTTTACTAAATAACCTAACCTAATTTTTTCATAGCTTATGGATGCATTACTTGGTAGCATTTCTTGTAAAGACAATATTTCTCTTAAGTCACGTACACTCTGCTCACACTAAATTTAAGCAACTATACCAGATTTTCCTCACGCGGATCCCATTAATACAGAAAAATCGTGAAAAGGCCCTCATTACTTGCATGTCCACAATTTTGCCCTTGGAGCTATGAAACTTTTTGATACATTACTAGTTTATGGGAGGTACATCTGACCAAAATTGTGTGGGTGTATGTTGTCGTCTTGAAGGTATTTTAGCCATTGGAAACTCTGTGTTTTATTGCAGTTTTTGCCTTACTTTGGTTCCCAAGGAATGCAAGCTTAACGTTCTCAAGACCATCCTGAGGGCTGGCTAAAGGCTGCTCCATGTTCTCAGGAGTATGCTCTTTAATAGGAAGTAAGAAAAAAATATGATTCTAATAAATATTTTTCTCCTAAATGTCATATAATGTCGTACATGATTTTTCATTGAATTTTGACTTCAATATATGGGCGTTTCTTAGCTCTAATGATCAAATGGTTAGACTTGAGTGACTTGCAATGCCAGCGTATGTTTTAACTGACTAAAATGAGTAGGACACTGATACATAGGAACACTGACATGCTTTAACATGGAATGCCAATCAATGGCATTAAGGCAAAAAAAGTTGCTGGTGGGGAAAATGTGGTCGAACATTTTGTCTATCTTGCATAAGTTATGATGCTCTAAATTGAGTTATAATAAGAAGAAGGTGCGATCTCCATTTTTTATTTAATACATATAGTTGGCAAATGAACGGTATGCCAGTAATAGTGCTTTTGCTTGAAAAAACTTGGAGCGGACAAATTTGCTTCCCCACCCTGTATAAGATGAATATATGTCTCCGATTCCGTACTATGGACGAGAAGTATTGGTAACTTTAAATACAAATAGGGTTCATTTACTATATAAAAGTAGTCTTCTTCCCTTGTAACGTTTTATGTCCATAAAGCATGACGCAGATGTCTGATTAAGCAGAAAAGATTTATTCCTCTGCTAATAATATTCCGATAATAATCTACCAAGGTACTTTCAATAGATTCAATACTCCCTAGGCCATGGCATTTGTTACTTGCCCAACGTCAGACTTCAACAGGGGAGGAGGAAAAGTTGCATCTGAAAAAGTTTATACAGTCATTTTTCTTTCCTTGGTCTGAGGAGAACGGTTTCCAAAACCTTATAACGTTAAGTAGATAAATAAGGCTTTTAGGAGGATTTAAGCAATGATCTATCGGCTCCAAAAGAGAGTTTTAGAAACCCAACTTTAGACACATAATTGGACTCTATGACTTTTTAGACTCTGGCGACGTCTTTGTTGTCCTTGTTATGTTTCAGCTTGAGTGAATCCCAAAGTAGGAGAAAAAGGACTAGATATGAAAGAGCAGTTCCAGGAAGAAAGAAGAAAGAAGAAAGCCTTTCTGGGCGACCAAAAACCAGGATTAAATATGTAGACACAATGATCTATTCACACAAAAGAAGTCATTTCAACTATGTAAAATACAGTGTGAACAAAGAAAGTACCATTCCATTGTGCACTTATCATAAAATGAAAGTGAATGTCCCCCCAACACTCAAGCTCTAACAAATGATGCCTTGCAAAGAGACTTAAGAAGTGAGTAATGACCCCGAGCAATTCTCGGTTGACGACTCTATGAGATTAGACTCTCAAGTCACGCGAAATAAACACGAAACATTGAAAAAGTTTTGCTCTCCTCAGTGTTGAAAGCTCGGAAATGGATAGATGGCCTTCTCTCTCTTCTATCGTCACATGGGGGAGCGACGACTATTACCGGAGGCTTCGACCTATATAGACTAATTTTACACCTGAATGTTTCCGCCGGAAAAAATCCGGAACAAAGAATGAAACAAAAATAAGGAACAAAACTGAAACAAAATCTGAAACATTTTCTGAAACATATCTTTACTTGGGCCTGCAGCTTTCTTATGCTTTTGTCTGTTGTCCAGTAGCTCAGTTGGTATAGTGTTGTCCTTGTTATCTTGTCATAGTCGGTTCGATTCCCTCCGGTGTCTTCAGTTTTGAAATATTGTAAATGACATAAACTACTGCCCTGTTCTCCCCACTATGTATCTATGCTCCGTTTTGGGTGCCTGCAATAATATTTTTGTGCATGTGTGAGGTTATAGGCAAACAACAGTGTAAAGTTTATTTTAAAATATTTCAAAATTAATGTTGCAACGCCACTGTTCATACTGATCATTAACTGCCCTCCCGGTGCCCCGAGCGCGCAGCGCGCGAGGGGCACCGGGAGGGCTTGTCTCAGTCTATAAATAACACTTTTAACAACACTTCTACAACAGAGTCTGAATAGCTGTTTGGTCTAAGTACCTGTCCTTAGTGCTTCAAGATTACAGGTTCAATCCTACCCTCCTGCCTTTTTAATATTTTTTAATTGACCATATTCATAAGTGCACAATCATGCATTTGTTTTAGAAGACTTACAAGAATGATAACGTTCATGTTAATAAATATCTTTATACTTTTGGTAGAGAAGCAACAGGTAATACAGGAGAAGAAATTGTTCCGTATTTTGTTCCGTATTTTTTCAAAAACTAGATGGCGCCAGCTGCATATCGTTCCTTATTTTGTTCCATATTTTGTTCCGTATTTTGTTCCGTACTTTTTCCAGAGAAACCTTTAGGTGTGAAAATAGCGACGTGAGAAATTATGGGCTCATTATCTAATTAAGACTAAATGTGTATAAAGGCATTATCTAATTATGGACAAAGCAACACTGTATTTACGTTTGAGAAGACTTAAGTTATAAAAGTAAATTTTATTATGTGAACATTAATATACTGCTACGAATAGTCATATCTTTACATTTACATAATTATAAGTTTTATTCTACTATTGCATTTTATTCCGTGCAGCCGTGATACATTAAAACAAAGGGATTAAATAATAATTGCTATAAACTTGTTGAGTGCCTGTCCGGAAATTGGGCCACCCTGTATTTCCACTTAAAAGCAAAACTTGTTCTTCTGACGTACACTTTTTTCACTCCCGCGAATCAAAAGTACGAGTCTTAAATTGATACTTTCGGCCAGCAACTTTTTATGATGATGGCTTGCTACCAATATGAGGGGTGTATTGTCTGACAGGTTTCTCAAGGTACGAGTATTCTCCATACCTAGCTGATAGGCTTTTACATCAATCAGATCATGGTTACTTTAAGTTATAGCCACGTTTTCAAGCACGTGCTCCGTGGGACATATATGGGCATCAGCCTGACTTTTCTTCCTCTTTACTCAATTACTTACTGACATATAAATGTTTGCGGTCTAACAATGCAATTAATGACAACACCTAAGTTATGTGTATTTGACATAAAAGGGCAACAACCTTCTCTTACACGATAATTTCCAACTTACAACTATGTCACCATATAATTACTATTACACGGCGCTAATGTGATTTCTCAAAACAGAAAGTCTGAGAGGGTGATATTTTGGCTCAAATATTTTATTGCAAATATCATTACTACTCCTCAAGGGGCAAAAGTTTGGTTAATGAATATTTTTGATAGCTCTTATGCCTGAGGAGTAATTACGTGTTCATTGCTAGTTTTCACTTTTGAGAAATTATTTTCTACTCCGCGCGTCACTTTTTCTTGACTTTGACCTGCTCTAATGGGCACTTAATGTTAAAATATTCAAACAAGAACAACATTTTTGTGATCAGCATGGTCCAAAGATACTGTGTGCAAAAATTCACATCAATCAGAAGGTGTTCAATTTTACTTTTCACTTTTGAGCAATTATTTTCTCTTTAGGCGGAGAACTAATAGCCAGTCAAAAGTGAAAAACTGCATTTAATTCAATAATTAATTAGTCATTAGGCAAACTTATATAAAACAAAATGTTTTAAACTATGTAGAGACTCCATATTAAGTAAGAAACATTGCAATATTATGTGTTTGCTATGGTAAACCCAATGCAAACAGTTTTTGGCCTCTCCTGAACAGTAGTTATTTGCAGCCATTTCAGACTTTCTGTTTTGTAAAAACACTGTAGATTGCATTGGAATCCGTACCCGGATCCGTACGATCTGTGAATTTTACGGATCCGGGTACGGATCCTCCAAGGATCCGCGGATCGGGTACGGATCCGGGTACCCGCACAGCTCTAATTTCTGTATTTAACGAACTCATTATTCGCCTTGGGAATAGCTAATTTCAAGAAAGTACTTTTAATTACAAGTTAGTTTAAAACAATCTAAACCAACATAAGTGAAATTTGGACAGGCATTAGGATACTTTTTCATTGATCACTACAAAGGACAAACCATCATTAGTAATGTCATTTTTATCTAATCGTTTAATTTTATCACTTACCCCATTCACCACTTTCGGAAACGTTGGTACAAATACCAATTCGATCTGATCAACATTCAAGTATTCCCCGACGATGTCCATAAAATCGATATCAGCTCCTGTTGCGGCTGCTATGGTTCCATTGGAAATAATATACGGCGGAGTGCCAAGGACAGAGACACGTATGGAGTTTCTTTTACTGTAGCATATCTTCTTGGAGGAGTCTAAAACAGCTCTAGGTAAAAGTTATATGCCTTGGGCCAAGGGTGTACAAAAAGAAGAACCGTGTACTACATATATTTCAATCTCTAAGTGTTATAACATGTATAAAGAGTTACAAATTAACTGTATAGTTAAATAAAAGTAACTGTAATAAAGAGCGAAAGCTTGTGGCTGAATGGTTAGTGCACAAAACTTCAATGCAAGGGGGATGGGGTCGATTCCCAGTATTGGCGGATGGATTTTATTTGCCCCTAAAAGCTGCCACACCAAGTCAAACAGGTGGTAGGCTACTTGCAATTCCAGCCGTGGCTCCTTTTGGACTTGCCCTAGTGGCGTTCTATTGCAATATGAACCTGAAAAGTCGTTGCCCTTAAATATATTAAGAAGGAAGCATAGCAAATACTTTAGCCATGAAAGTACCTGTAACATAGAAATCTTTCGGATGAACAAGCACCGTTTTAACATTCCCATATTTGCAAATAATTTCTGCCATATCTGGGTTTATTATTCCAGAAGCTAAAACCACCAATAAATTCCTGTCGGAACCAAGTGAGGACAAAGTCTTGAAAACTGAGGTGATGTCTGCTGTTGAATTGATAGTTGATATGGCCACGTAACAATTTGTGGGATAGGAAGGTCTCATGGAAATCGAATTGTTTTGGGAGATGATATTGCCTACTGTAACAAATGGAACCATAATTTAATATTGTTCGTTAGTTGTATAAAATAGACAAAATGTAATGTACATTGAATGCTTATGACAGAATGGAAGTATAATCGCCTACCATGACATATACTCGTACATAGAACTGGATTAATTAGTCTAAAATTGAAGTCCATGCATTAACCTGAGCAAAAATGAATAGTAAAATATAAATATCCTCTTACAGTACATCTGGGGCATATTAAGTTGTGTCTTGGTTGCTTCACCAAAAATGATAATTGTGCATTTTTCATTGGAAAATTCCCGAGAGATAATACTTTTCAGTCTTTCCTCATTGCCAACTATCACATGTATTAAATTAAACAATAAAGATAGTACGAGAATTAAAAGCCAACTCATTGCAGATGAGTTAACGAGCAAGTGATTCTTTAAATTCTTTATTCTTGAATCAAACAAAACTTTTGATGTTTAAAAATAAATGCAAAAGCCAGCTACAAGGTACAGTACAACATCCAAACACATTACAAAAATTGCCCCTTATGTAGAACATGCTATAGCTCTGCATTAAGTATGCATTTAGACACTTTTATGTAGATATTGAATAGCTAATTAGCTTATTAACCAATTAATAACTGTATTTTGACTGTTATTTACTACTAATCATGTAAAATACTCATTTAAAGATGGCCGGCAAAATCCTGGGATCTGTTTCGATAATGTACTGTAGAGTAGTAATGATAACATGTTAGACTTTAAAAAATTAGAAAAATGGACATTTAAGTATGAGAAGAATGATTTTATATTTTTAACAGATCCCCTGCAGCAAACTTTATTGCCATAAATCGTAAACTTTAAAAAAGTTATTGTTTATTTATGTCAAACATAGATTAAAGCTAAATCATTTTCTGCATTTTGAATTTAGTATCATTTGACATAAAATTAAGCAATGTTCAGGTCATAAAGTTTGTCTTGAACAGAAAATGTATTTCATGATTACATAAACACCTCTTAAAGTTAAACATTATTTTGTAAAGCATCAAAATGCCATTTTATTACATTACCAGTCCTATTGACAAATATATTCTAATAATATTTTTCTGGCGAATGTATGACAATTGTTCTATCATATTATTTAATAACAGTGACTGTAAGACAGTTGACATACAATTCGTCTAAAATCCATTAATCGGAATGTACAAAGTGTAATGAATGCATGAATCATTGATATTTTTAATCAAATAATATATAAGAAGTTGAAGGAACTGTAATGAGTTTTATTGAATTTAAAAAGGTAATGAGACTCCACTTTGATTATCTCAAGAAGCAACAAGGCCTGCATAACTTTTATGTTTCTACGTGAATCGGCTGTCTAAATGAAAAGAGTTCTCTACCCAAAATTGTAACTCTTCAGGAATGCCAACACTCACTTTTAAGATATGTGTTATGCTCTGTACTGATACTAAAACGTACATAAGAGGTTAAGGACTCTTTTGAATGCTTATTTTAAGCTCTAGAACAAACATATTTGGCACCTTTTGCTTCTAATCATTTGGACAGCTGCCCATTTTATTATTTATTAGTTACATAACAATACAAGTTAGTGGATTCCTCATCCAGATGTGTATCCTTGTTTATTTGCATATATATTTTTAATACATGTAGTTTTCTACCCGGAATTATAAAATACAATTCTTGAAATGTTGAGCCTGACAATCCAGCTTGTACGAAACACTTTCTTAACAAGAAATTCACTCTTGCAGCAGATAAATTATAGAGTTTCGTAGGTTTTGGGTTTCATGCTTTGCATGTCTTTAAATATCTCTCAGCATAAATAGATACAAAGAGTATACAAGGATAATTATTTGAAACAAATTGCTCTGCCCTTATGGTATGCAATATATCCTTGTATATTACTTTTATATATTTAAATAAGTTGGCAGTACTCTTCATACAATATCTAATTTGCCACAATAAACAATCCATCAGTAATCCATCAGATTGCTTCTTTTGGCTCAGATTTGGAAGCAGTTGTTAAAAAATAAATATATAGTGAACAGCAAACCAGAGCCTAAAGTTGAACAGCTTAAGAAATGTCCTTGAATATATCGACTGCTCAACTTCGAAATGCACAAAAGCCAGTTACATAAATTTAAAAAAAATATTGGGACATAGATAATTGATAGCCAAAATGTATCTGACGTAAATATAAAAGATTTATTTTTTCAAAAACATCCAAACTATTTATTATATTTGCCATGTTTAATAAAAGCTATTTGTACATCGTTCAATCCCAAACACTACCATGGAAATAGAAATCCCACTGAATAATATGATATAACTTGGAAACAAGGTCTCCAATGAAAGTCTTGAGTTCTCATTGACCTTTGATTGGGCTTGACTTTTTTTAAGGATATTAAATGTTGGGTCCAACAATTTCCTATATATTATCTGATTTTTCTGAAGCCACATGTTGTAGATTCCTGAATTGTGTACACGTCCAATAAGTTTATTTACAGTAGCCTATAATAGATTAAAATTATGTTCATACTTTAATTCACTGTGTCTAAGCAAACAGGAGCACTTTTTTCATTTGATACAGCTAACTTTACTTTGCCAAAGAAACTACACAACAGAGGTAGAATAAAGAAATCAGTTGATTAGTATGCAAAATGGATTATGTAACTATGGGTTGCATGTTGGGTTCCAAATCATAGCCAAGGCTGGGAACTTTGATAATATTAAGGAGTTGGAATACTTACTATCACAGACTCTATCATCATATCTTTTTACGTGTATTCAATTTTACTGTTATAAAGGGCATGAAGTCAATTTCTCAATTTCTCAATAAGAATATATTTATTCATATTTGTTGACTTAAAGTATCCGTATATTATCAAATTTCCCACACTGGGTTCACTCTTCTCATTATTACAAAAGAAAAGGGGGTGATTACTTTACAGAACTTTGGGAATCAGCCGGCCCTGTAGTTCTACGGCACTGTACTTTGCCAGGAAATTATTTGATTTTTGAGCTGCTGGGGAACATACTTTGATGTATAAGAAGATATAATTGAACTATCACATACTTTACCTTTAGGAAGCTGTTCTTTTTCAACCCCAGGAATGTGTGATAGAAGCCAATTGTATACTTTGAGTAGTAATATTCGCCTATTTCTGATTTTTCCCTGATTCTCAGTCCTGCTTTTAGCCACTTTCCAGATAAAGTATTTGGCAATACATAGTCTGGGTATTTGCTATCAATGTAATCATATAATCAATTGTTTTTTAAAACATTATCCCTAAAATAATATGTTTTGATCATTTTAGTATAATGTAATTCAATAAAAAAAATTCAATATTCAGTTGGTTGTGAGCAAGAGTATGCTCTGAATTCACAAAGACCCCCAAGAAAGGATATTTAAATTCTAGTAAAGACTGGTGTTGTAATAAAATTGACTGTTCAATTGAAAGACTGAAAATGTCTTTTGTCAAATATAATGCTGACCAAATTGTGATTATTCTATATCCTTAAATGTTAAACATAATAAACAACCACCTGTAAATTTCTCTCATAATTGGTTTTGTAGACTCTGGAAAATTTATCCGGCCCAATACTGTATTTCGTGAAAGGTACATGGGCTTGCCACTTTTTAGGACATCCTCAGGGGTCTCAATGGGTTTCTCGAATCTGAAACATGAGCTATAATTATATGCTAGAAACCATGAACAATACAGGCATGCTAAGCTTGAATGAAAATTTACTGAATAACTATTTATTGAGGGGGGCCGTGGTGGCTCATTGCCAAGGCGTCAGCGTGCGACAGTGATGGGCGTAGGTTCGCGCCCCGCCCCCGCCGCACG
>LR139976.1:7163-21189 GCA_900659605.1 Tisbe holothuriae
AATTGAAAAATGATTTCCTATCTAACCACAAATGAAATACACATTCGTAGATCATCCCAAATTGATATACACTGGCATTAATCAAAATGTAATTCACCTCTTTTCCATGTTAAAATTGGCCTATTATTGCCCCAATATATGGAGAAAATAACCCCCAGAAAATGCATTTTGAACGCCTATTTTGTCAACGCTGAATTTTTCTTGCTCATGTTTAGCAAACCTAACCTTTCTATCTCATCTCAAGTCCTTTGGGAGTCGAAAGCAGCAATAGCAGAAACGCAGTGCCCGATAATTGGCATATATAAAGTTGAGTAAAAGGTCGGTTATCGGCAGTGAGAAAGGTTCAAAATGAGATTTGTAGCATAATGCAGAGAAAAGGTTAGAACAGTCGATTAGATATTGATGATGGGTCAATCAAGATGTCAACAAATTCCTCTTTGCAGCCAAAATCACCTTTTTAATTATACTTACTAATGAGCATGAAGAGATTACCCGCACCCGTGCTTATTTTCCAATTAATGTGAAGCCTTTAAAGCATATGAAAGTACGTGAAGGTCTTATTATGAGTTAAGACATACTTTCATTCACTCTTCTTCCTCCCCAGTCGTTAATGATGGAGTCAAAAAAGGCCAAAGAATGAACGAAAGGCCAGACTTTTCTTTCACACAGCATGGGAAGAATCCTTACTTTTTTGTGAGAGCAGCCTTGCATCCATCCGACTTTGACCCCTCTTGGAAAATTAAGTAGGGGAAAACGGGCTTGATAACGATGGAAAGGAATCTCACGATCCAGCACAGTGGTTTAGTATGGATCATTATTAATTAAAAATAATCAGCACACTGGTTTAATAAGGGTCATTAATAATTTAAAATAATGATAATGAAACATGTCCTTAATGTGTTAAACCACTGTATCAGAGTCACTCTACTAAGTCTTGAAGTTGGTTCAGGCTTTAATGGCACTAAAGGTGCAAAGCGTTGCCTTGTTAGCAGTCCTTCTGTGGGAAGAACAGCAAACTTTTGCCATTATAAATGTCGATTTTTTGCCGTTTTCATTATATCTGCTGCAGCTTTTGATGGTTTTAAAGCTCACTGCGGCTCCGTTTTCATTGTCTGAATCATGAAATCTTCTATGAAATGACTCAAGCAGCTCTTTGAAAAAGATTTAGTAGTATATAAAAAGACAGAGTTAAGGATACACCTTTGTTGTGAAGGCTGCTTTCAATGCGGAGAAGAGAAAAGGAACTAAGAGGAAATCATAGACAAAAACACTGTGGTAAACCGAACAACCGAACCGAAAAAAAATAATAATTCATAGAACTGTCTAGAAAGATACAAAAATTTCAAGCAGTACTAAAATAAATTTAAGAAGCATGTTAAACTTTTCATTAAACAGTTAAATGATGTTTGGTCAGAAGGCAGTTCTCTAAGAGCTTCAATATCTCTCGTAGTACGAAGAAAAAGGTTCCTCTTGCAGCCGACAAAATTGGAGCAATTTAAGCGAGTGGAAGCGTCGTTTTTTACTTTCTCTTACTTTTTATCCCGCTTCTCTCTGCTCTGTTTTTCGATTGGATAAGTGAAAAGGAGACAGTAAAAAGTACTTCAAAATGGCAAACAACTCTCTAAATGGCGGTAATTAGAGCAGCTTTCCCATTGAGTCTATTTCTGGATTTAAGGCTTGTACGATATTAAAGCTTGAATTAGAATTGTAATGGAGAATTATTACTTTCTGATTCTAGCTAGCTGTCGAGGTTATGTAATGAATACTCGTTTTAAACATGGCAATCTATATACAACAGACTGGGAGTAAGCATAGAGCACTGAAGACCTGGAGAGTTCACGACCTCAATTTTTCAGAAAGTGTACTAGCACTGCTTAAAATGAAAAACATCACTAAAAAAGTTGGGCAAAGTGTTCTAAAAGGTATTTTCCCCGATTCTGGCCATTGTATCATTAACCGTTCTGATTCTAGAGCACCTGAGAGCTTAGTATATAAACACTTCATAAGAGGCAGTTTCTAGCACCTCTCCCGTCTGGTCGATTTTGAATTTTCATTGATTACTCTAATACAATTGATTTTTTGACAAACATGCATAAGAGGAGGTTCAATCTACGTTAAATTTACGTTCTAAAGTGTGTAATTTATTTTACTGTACAATGTATGTATTAAAAGTTAGCATTTTTGCCTGGACGGGAGAGGTGCTAAAATGTTGCTCGTATGTAGTACTTATGTACTGACCTATCTGAAGTGATTTCTCAGGTTTAAGGCATGCTAGAGGGCTTAAAAGTCAGGCCATAGGGTATTTTGGGACGTTCAACAACTTCTTTGAAGCAAAGTTTGTTGTCAAATGATAGATCTGAAAGATCGGGGGTCGCGTTTTGTCCAGGTATTTCAGTGGTCTATGGAGTAAGTATCTAATGATATAGGTGATAATTTTATCAAGAATCCTAGACAGCTCTAGCCAAATTGAGTTTTGGTCTGTAATATAATTGGCAATTGAAGTAAATTTTACAAAAGCTCCACCAGAAGAGCTCCGATTAAGACAAAGCCCACAGCAACTCCTTGACTCTAAGGAGTTGCTTAGCAATCATTTAAGCTTATGAGGAGGCCGGATTCTGGCTAAAGGAGTACCATAATCATTAAGTATAAGTCTCATTTCTACTTTTAATAATCGGACTCGGTACTATCACATATTTGATTATGTGTATATTCATCATATATCAGACGTCCGTTCTATCCTTACCTCGTATTATCATCCTCCTCCCCATCATCAACATTTCTCTTCCTCCTTCTTCTGCTCGCCTTTCGCTTTGTCCTCTTCCTTCTCTTAAGCCCACCAACGACATCATTACCACTAATATCGTCGGCATCCTCCTCCAACAATAGAGAGAACTGCAAGGTCTTTAAACGAGTCTCTGACGGCAGACATGCAGTGCCTGTCAAAGGGCAGATGCCGACGCACCTCCGAACACTGAACGAGCTCGGAGGAGGAGTCTCCTCCGAGCAGTTTGGGGCGGTGAAGGTCATGCTGCTGCTGAGGGAGACTGTTCGGAGGTTGCAGCTCCGATCACACTCGGAGGATGTGCTGTTATCCTCCGAGGAAGAGCTTGTGTATGGGACAAGGAAGAGCAGGAGGAGCCACAACATGATGCTTTCAATGTTGATTATGAGCTGAGTTTACGGTGTCAATTTCATGATTAGCATTTCAGCTGAGCTGTTGAGCAATTTCTCTGCATCAGCTGTCATTGTCATCTGCACGAATGGATTCGTCTTTCTTCTGCCGCATCTTCCTCTCCAGCATAACAATAGTAATCCGCCTCCTTTTTGCTAACGAAGTGTGAGTGGCAAAATACAAAACCAGAGCCGAGTATTTTTTTTGCCTGCCTGCCGCTTCTTAATATATTAGCACATATATTTCGGAAGAAATGGCTGCTGCTGCTGCTGCTGCTGTTTCTTCTTTCTTCTTTCCCCCCGAGGGGAAGATGAAGAGAAAAGGGTAAAAGGAGCTTCTTCTTCCACTTCTCAGTTTTTCTTCTTCTTCAGATGTGAGAAACAGAGTTTTTCTTCTTCAAAATGAGAGAACGATCGATGGATGTAAGAGGCTGCTTTCAGTTCTTCACATAATAGTGGCATGGATTAATAATGTAAAAGTGGTTTTTACACACGCCGCTCTTTTATAGACAGGAAGACTCACATTCTAAAACGGTTTACTTCCTGGTGGTGTCACTTACACATAAGGCTTGTTTACATATAGACATGTCACTGTATAACGAATCTTGATATGGAGTCCCCTTCTACTCTCAATAGTGTCACGGGGAAACGAGATACTCCTTTTGAAATGTTGATCCAGTCAATTTACTTGGACGACTGATGTGCGGGTTTAAACGTCTCTATTCCATTTCATTCTCTCTCTCTCCCCCCTCTCTCTCCCATTCTAGGAATAGTAGAGAAAGCGAAGCAACAGCGCGCTCAGTCTTCAAGGCCTCCTTTTAGACACAACATTGGCACCCTGGAATACCTTCTTCTTCTCTACTGACTGGCGCCAACTCTCTATGTATTCTATAGTCTGCTTGCATCATTGCATGGCTAGAACTGAATAATAATACACGTATTCATTCATAGAGACATATTCATACTCTTATTAGATGTATGTTCAATGAAATATGCTTTTTAATGTGACTGAAATAGAAGCTGGACGTGTTATATTGACCTTCAGAATAATGGACACAATGGCGGATTTGGCAACATTTATTATTGTCAGCAACACTTTTGCAAGCTAGCTGTTTATAGCCTCAGCAGCAAAAGGGGGGAAAATAACGCCTGAAGCCATCAGAAGGAAAGGAGAGACAGAATAAATACACCAGGAAAGGGAAGCCATTATTAGAGCACAAACAAAAACTAGTTTGCTTTCGTAATAACTGTCATAGCCACCGTATTGATTTCTCTAAATCAATGTCTCTCGCTAATATTTGTTGTCTGCTTGGGAATACACCGGAAAAAAGAGGCCTTGGATTTGTTTTTGGAAGTGCATTCTCATCAGGAATTATTATATTTAGAGGGCCTTTTGTCGTCTATTTTTTGTGTCCTGTACCCTTTTAGAGATATTAAATTGTAGTACGAATAACTCAGACTTATCCAATGAGACAATCTCATGCTTAAACTTCCTTTGTTTTAAATCTACTCTTGCTTCTGCTAGTCCCTACAATCCCATTTTGTCCAAAATTCGACAGATTGGCCAAATTTATGGTTCGTAAAATTGGCTCTGAAGCGTGTTCAAATTTATCGCCTTTCCTTCTCTGAATTATCCGACAGATCAACCTTCAAAATCCCTGCTTTAAACTCGGTCAAATATACACAACTCTATTAAATTAACTCATCCGAATAAAACATTTCCATGTCAATATGATCAAGAGCTTTGATTTATATTCACCACATTTCTTGGCAACTTGAGGGAGAGATTTTTGCCGCACAGTGGTTTCTATAGTATTTTTTTTTAGAAAACTTGTCACAATGGTTAAGTCAAGAGTATAAGTTCATTATTGTCAATTTATTATATTCGATCTCAATCCATTGTGCCTTCAGTCCATTTTTATCCTTAGACAACAAAAAGTTGAAGCTGACAGAAGGGAAAAACGAAGCAGCAGAAACTGGAGGAGGAGAAATATTCGGATTTCCCCCGAGAGATTCCTTCATCTCATGTGAACGTCTCTAGAAGGAGTTTAAAATACAAACTGCTGAGTTGCTATTCTAAAAAACGTTTGAAACGTTACTTTCCTCAACGATATTCAATCAGTTCAAACATGTTTTGTTCATTAAAACGACGCCGTCGTTAATCTCAATTGACAGGAAAGGCTATGTTGCCAAAAAGGAAGGAGAAAGTAGCTGCAGGATTATTTTGTTGCCACTCTCTTTTCAAAGTGTTTTTGCTTGGCCATGTGACACACACTGAGAAAGGCAGAATAAAGGCTTAATTAAAGGCTTGGGACCCAGGAAAAGAAAGAGAAAGTTAAATAGAAACAGGAGCGTAGTAAGATTAGATGCCAATGGGTACACAGAAACAGAAACTAGGAGCTGTTATCTTAAATACTGCAAAGGTTCGTTAGTGCAAAATGTCTAAACGTTGGTTAAACCATGCCATGAAGTTTTTACTAACTTTGCAATTTGAGACATTATATATACAGTTTTAAAATACTTACAAAATTTCATTACCCATATGTCTACAATCCGTTTCCCCATACACAAAAAGTGTTGAGCTTCTCTTTCCATTATTATTACTATACTATACTCAGCCATTATCGTTATTATATTCATGCCTTGCCTGTTTTTCCCATGCATGCTGTTGCCTCCGCTGAGCCACTATAATGGAATAGTATTATCATGTACACTTTATATAAAGTTTGCGTAGAACATGAAAAAGCCTTTACAAGGCTTCCCTTTATGTTTAGTTTGGTGACTCTGTCCCTAAGGCGGGTTAACTTGAGTACAAGTAGTGTTGGGTAACATTGTATTGTTTTGGCAGTTTGGCAATGTGAAATAACGTTCTAGAGGTATATTCCTTGTCCTACTTTAAACTGTCATGCTAGAGATCTGTTTAAGATCGAAGAGGAAAAGATTGACATATTATCCCTAACTCGAGTATAAATTCGGCCTGGAAACAACAGAAAACACGTAATGACTGAAGAGCTTGCATTTACAAAACGAATCAATATATCTTTTAAAACAGGCTATGTAGCAGAAAATAAATAAGTAACAATGGACAGTAATGAAATTAATTTTCCATGTTCAATTCATTGTTGATATTAGCACCGTTTCTATGTGGCTGTACTTTCGTATAAAGTATAAACTGCGAATATTAAGCGCCGCGTGAGTGATAAACAATTTTCACTTGTCACTGCTACAGCAGGGCAATTTAATATATTACCGTCTTCTAGCACTTTCCTTGGCATAAGAAAATATTACTTCTATCGGGTTAATTTTCACACATATGCACATTATAACATTCACTTGTACTTTTTATTGTTATTTTGAACCTAAATTGTAACGTTTTCACCCGGACCCATGTAGATAATAGGTTTGTAGTCTGGAATGGTTATATTTTAATTCATTGGTTAAGGTTCTTTTATGCAGCAAATGCCTACCTACTGATCATGTTCTACAAACACAGCCCGCAATTAGCGACATTATTCTCATTCGCCCTATATTCATTGTCCTACCATTCATTCAATATTAATCATGATAAGCTTCTTCTTCGTTGTTGTAGCTCGTCTCTGCAGCACAATCGCCCTCTTACATGCACTAGATACGGACATTAATGGGTGCGGCCAAAGGTAACGTCTATATAATTAGAATGCAAATATACGCAATACGAAGAATAGAGGCTATTATTACAGAATATAGAGGCGGCTTTTTGTTATTAAGGCCGGATGTACTAAGACGTGTTTACCTATGAATTCTTAATAATTAGGGACTGCTTAATCATTCAAAGGTATGTTTTTGAAGGTAATATCATTGAAGGCGTGTATATAAAGTATGTTCTAAAGCCCCATACGAGCACTACTCGCTCAAATTGAATCGGAATATTACGCAGATATCTCTCTAAACCTCTTGGGAACATCTTAATAGCATTGATATCCTTAAGAAAGATAATCCTACGATAACCATCCAAAAGAATCCTTCTGGGAAATTTGCGGTTCCTTTTTCTCCTCAAAACATCCTCTCTCAATCTTTTTATTTACCCATCTTTTTGCAGTTCGCACACAATTTGGCAGAGAGATAAAGCTCCGGAGGGAAGAGAGAAAGAGAGAGAGAGGGAGAGAGAGAGAAATCGTTGCACTTATCGTCATCATCAGAGTGGAGTGTGTTTGATATTTGAGTCTCTTTTTTCAGACGTCAGTTATTTTTGAAATCCTTTGGTTTGGGAATAGATCTGATTTGTTTTACGTAGTTTAAAATAAAGCCTTCGAGTTTTTATTGATGTAAAATATACACTTTCAAGTAAAAATGCACTCGGACATAAAATATAAATTAATATGACATTCCATGTTTATTTCAGATATATTATTGAACACCTTCAGAAAATGGTCGTTCCCAACCTGGGTGGCCGCATTATCAGATAAAATATTATATGTTGTTATTCCCACAAAAATATAAAAAAGCTTTGAATTTCAAGATCAAATCATCGCCTTAGCTGCAGCATTTTTACCCGTGGGGCCCATTCTGACATGAGGAAAGTAGGGTTTGTGCATTATGCAGTTACAGATACATCCAATTACTAACTTTTTTTAAACTTATACAGTCATGCGATAGAAAAAGTGCCTTTGGATATTTATTTAACATTCGCTAAAGATTCAAACGACAATAATATTTGGCTTTAATGAAAGTGGTATAAAGCTCAACATGTAACTTGTTTATGCCTAAACCGCTTTTATTCGCTGGTTAGAGAATGAAAGAAAACTCCATCTCGTTTCTTCTTCTTCTTCCTTCTCGTTTTCTTTGATATTCATCTCATCTGAATGTCTATCTCACATTGCAGAAGAAAGTTATGAGATTTAAACAGGATATTTGGATATGTACTCGTATGGTAACAAACTAAAGGTTACAACTACGGAAAGTATGAGTTAAAAACTAAAGTACTTTACGTTAATACTCTATTTATATTCTCATATTAGATGCCTTTCTTAAGATTATTTTAGCCTCTTGAAAGCCTCACTTTTGATGAGTACCAAACTTTGTTGGCTATGAGTTTTTTAGAACATCAAAGAGCAAATGTTATTTCAAAGATATTTGCCCAGAAATATGCTTGGAAAAGTTTTCTTCCGGATTCCAAAGAATTTTATCCGTTTATGCGGAATATTTTTAGAGGGGGAATGTCCGAGAATTAATTTATTCTTTGTAGAGGAATCTGAATCTTCTTCAGATTTATACAGTGGATTGGGTCATATTGAACAAATAAATATGAATAGGAGATAAAAATTGTTAATATACCTAATTATCTTTGGTAAATTTACTTAATTATAATGTACACGTATAATGTATAAATGAGTAATTACTCTTATGTACGGTAGTTATGTTAAATATTAAGTATAACTAGACCTACCTCATTTTTACTTTTTAAACAAAATGGCATCCCTGATCCTTTCTTCCCCACCCAGACACTTTTTACCCTCTCCACACGACCTTCACTTTTTGCACCTTCAAATTGGACAAAAACTCAAAGAATGCAACAAACAAATTTCAAATTATCATTATAATATTCTCTCTCAATTTATGAGGCATATCCTTCACTTATTTGTCCTCCATCTTATAATAATATATATTATACAATGACAATAAAAGTGTTATTTGTCTGACCTAAACCAACAAGCGGGAGAGAGGAGAAGAGTCCTTGCTGCCAAAATCAAGTACCTCGTTCAGTCGAGGACATTGCAGACATTGCATACCAATGAGGCAGACAGGCAAATTCAAATCACTAAAGATGAAACATGAAATATGTCCTGTTTTATATAATGAGTTTATACACTAATATTAGGTACTGTCACTGTTATATTTAACTTTTATAACTTATAAAGTATCCTCTAATATTGACTAGAATTCCAGCTACTTCCGTCCAAACCATTCAATTGCCCCGTGACGGTCTTTACTCTTGGAATGACTACACGCAATAATGATGATCGTAGTATGGGCATAAAAATGAACATACAGCGTGTATAAAAAGCGTTAAATTGAGCATTCGTCTAAGGAATGTCTACAGCAAAAAGTGCATTATATTGGAGCAACAAATGTGTTTTTCCTCTAATCCTGTATAATCCACTTCTCGAATTTCTGATTGGCGTGACTTCTTCATCGCATTTCACGACGTTTCTTTCTCTCTCGCTCCTGGCTGGTGGTCTTTCTTCTTCTTCTCAGCCCTGAAAGACGAAGAAGAAGAAAGAAAGAGGAATCTCTGGGTCATGGTCAATAGACGAGGAAGGAGAAGGAGGAGGAGGAGAGGCATGAGCGGCGTTTTTGTGTCTGTTGGGTTTCCGAAAAATGACTGAATGGAGATGGGGGGATGATGATGATGTTGCTGTATGGATCATGGACTCTATGGGGGCTCCATATGTTGATCAAATTGTGTCCTAATACTCCACTGTATGACAGAAAATGTTGACTATTTACAGCTACTAAAACATAAAACGAATCTTTACATCCACTGTGCAGAAATTTATTGTGTTTTGTTTAATCCCAATACTCCAATGTATGACAGTAACTGTTGACAGAAAACAGAAACTAAGACAAAGAGGCAGCTTAATCATTGAACTACTTAACAGTAAACTGTTTCTTCATGCCAATTACTTATGTCGAATGCTTTGACAACTTAATCCTCTCAAGCCAGATCGAATCCCATGTCCCGAATCTTCTTCTTCAAACAGTGTGTGATTTACCCACCCGTAAAATGGAACCCTTTTTATTATATTATTTCGTGCTGTGGAAGAGGATTCGTCTTCTTTTTAGCTCACGATTTCGTGTCTTGTGCTGGAAAAAAGTAAAGAAAAAAAGCAGTTGCTGAAACTTCTTCTTCCGTTTAAGTCCATTTTTACCGATAGAAGCAACCCTCCAAGTTAAAAAGTATGAATTATTGGAATATGTCGTAAACTTCCAATTAAAGCAGACTTTGATATATATTAAAAGGCCAAAAGAAAGTAACTAATCTTTTCGTTATAAATGATATTCTGGGATTTAAACGAATAGATGCGTAGCATGAGTTATTGTAGCTAAAGGTGACTAGTATTTAAACAAATGAATTATTGTAGTAAAAGAGTGTTTTACCGTGGGTGACACAGGGGCTCCAATTGCAGACTAATTGTGTATAAAATACCCATTATTGCATTATTATGAACTAAGATTGGGAGGGATCATTCTTGGCTTCCTGGTTTTGAGCATCCCTCTTTCATTCTCCGTGAATACGCACAATATTCGGCGTAAAAATTGAGATGTTTTATCTCCTTTTGTGAAGGAAGAAAAGATACATTTAAAAGAAGATGTGTATAATAATAATGCTCTCGTTTTGGAAGTCTCAATATGGGGGGAAGTAGATCGACAAAATGAATGGGAAGGCACAGTGGTTCTGAAAGGAAATAAAGTTTTAATAGGGACAACTGTGACAGGAGTACTCACTAAGAAGGAATGGCACAGTTAGCCAAACTAATAATATAGAGTTAAAAGTTATGGATATCAACCACTAAACCACTGTGCAAAGCGTACGTTAAAAGGAAATGTTGTTCAAGATGTCATCGTTACATAATGGTCTCGTTTTCCGGACATTTTTAAACGCATTTATGTAAGCTGAAAAGAAGTGCATTATGCGACTAATGTTTTACTATTCATCGGTTCTTTATTCGGGCACAGTTATAATTGGCAGCAAACATCGTTTTGATGCATTTTATTGATTACAAAATTGCAACATGTTTAGACCGCTCATCCATTTTTGATAAACATCATTAGCACGCAATAAATAGCAGACAGTTATTTTTAGATAAATAATCGTTGCAATATTGAAACAATGAACAAAAAGGAATTAATTTAACCTCATTCATTTATCATGCCATTGGCAACGTGTAATTATGCTCAAATATTGAAAGGTAAACCCGTAACTGAAGACAGTTATGAATGCATTTTAACACCAACAAAATGCATATTTTATTTAATGTCATTGACATTTATTGGAATTTAAGGCAACGTTTCTTTGTCATCAGATGGAAAAATTCTTTCATTTTGACATTTCTTACGGGATCAATTTCAGCACGCCATATTTTGGCAAACGAATCCACATTGGGTACTATTTTATACCAAATAAATACACATATAAGACGCTTATTGCCTCTTTTTATACCTTCTACTTATATGGAGTATTACATATTTTAATCCTTATTTGATACCATTGTACATGTTATTATTATTATTCTTGAAAGTCATCCCATCATGACGATTTGTTGCATCTTTAGGCTTGCCAATCTATGCATTGTGAGACCCACTTTAGAGCACAAATTGCCTACAAATCGACCCTTATTATGTCCTCCCTGCTGGAGCAAAAAGGTCGAGCTACAATCGATGTGACCTTAGAAAAAGAGCAACTTATTCGCATCGTTATAAAGCAGCTATTGAACGCGAAAAGCAGCTGAAAGTAGGGCATTGGAAATTACTAGGACGGTTGTACAAACAATGTTTGTCCGTTACAATATAAATATATTATGCCTGGAGATTTACAAAATATCGACATTAACTCTATAAATATCTTGTGTTCTCATAGTTAAATGTATTATAACACTTTCATGTACCCTAAAAGTAACTTTGTATACCCTGCTCATGGCAATGACCTTGCATTATTTGGTCATTATGCATGCATGGTACTTCTTCTTCATCGTCCTCTTCTTCTTTCTCCATTGGAACCAGCGATGTCGACGAGCGATGTTGCCAATTGAGGAAGTAGGAGAGTAAATAAGGCGACTCATTGGTGCACAATGGGGTAGAGTAGGAATTAATATTACATTAATCGAGGGCATAAACAAACTCAAAGAGGCACAGTGGGTTCTCACCTGTAGTTAATTAATTCCTCATATTTCCACTGTGCATTGTCATCACATATTGAGTTTCCTTTCTTCTTCTTCTTCCTGTGTGTGTGCATGGAAGTTGCCAACACACACATCATAATAATGCATACAGATTGTTTATTTTATGCATTACATTATTCAACAACGTGGTCTTCGGTCAACAGGAGGGAAGTTGCCAAGAAAATATGCTCGTGGATAATCAATCGTATGCAGAAATAGGATTGATTTTTAATTCTATTTTGACTGGGAGTTTATGCGTCGTTTTCGTGCTCGTTTATGATGGTAATGACTTTGATGAAGCGAATTGTATGACTGGAATATTAATGCATGATTGGAAGAAAATGTGAGGTGCAACTGAGCACAATTTACTGAATTTTAGTCAATAGTCAATACTCAATAGCATTAAATATGATAAATATCCTAGTGTACTAGGAAAAATTATTGTATTGGAGATATCCATTCAGCACTTAGCTTTACAGCCGGGTTTCAATAACCATTGCATTGTTTTCGAAACCCGTCTCAGACTCTAACGATGATTTTCTCAATGAAAGAGCATCCAACAACCTTTTCTCTCTTTCTGCACGACCAATATCGCCAAAGTCACAAGAATGAAACCCGTGACGAATCTCAATGCAACTCTTCACTTATGCACCAAATTATAAATATTTCCCAATGTGAAACCACTGTCCCACACTATTCTAGCTCTAAAGATTGCCAGGATATTAATATCCCATCTCGAACCACTGTTCTATTCATACATTTATCACCATCGTAAAATAAATAAATGCCTTCCACGTGACCTTCGTTTTTATGTGTCGCTTTTTGACTCATTCATAAATTGATAGGCGATAATTACAAGGAAGAAGAAGAAATGGAAGAAGGATTTAATTATGGGTTGCCGTGGGCAACAGAAGAACGCGCGTTGAACTCACTTTTTAGCCTTTTGATTGGAATTTGGGAAACACCGTTTAGTGTTGTAGTTTGATTAAAGGCATCCATTAAAAACACTTTGATTGTCTGGGGAAATAATTTTAATATCTGTCAAACAATAATAAATAAGGGAATATTTAAAGGTGTTTGCATTGAACAGGATTAACCCAATCGACTCTGCAAACTTCTTCCATGATAAATTACATTCTTATTTCGTATGTTAGTCCAATTCAACCCCCTTATTTATTGCACATTTCCAGGCCATAACTCACATTATTATTATTCCGGTCACATCTCCTCCCATTTGTACACAGATCCAAATCTCAAGGACATTTCAACACAAGGTACAACTACAACAACAACGACGTTGAGATATTTCTGACCTTTGATTGAAATCAGATCGCAATCTGCTACAATGGAAGAAGATTCAATGCTATGTACGCAGTTTCGGGGATGTCATCTGTAACCCATTCGGGTGTTTAAACAACGTTAAACAGGCATTTTTGCCGGTTAAATAAAAGTTGAGAAGCTGAAGCGTTTTGCCTGCAAGATCTGCAAACACACATGGCAAGTCCGAGTAAAATGTATTTTATTAAACGGGTAATAGTATATACCTTTGAATGTCTAAGACTATTCCTTAAGACATTAATGTGTCGTCTAATTCCAATTCTTAATGAGCCATAACAGAAACACAAACCTCATGATTGGAGGAACTGTAAATAGTGCAGTGCACTGAATATGCAGGGAAAACTGAATAAAATACCCATATCTTAAGATGTTCCCGTTTACAGCTCATCTTCCTTGTCTCCCACATTAATCTCGCCAATTGTTCTTCCTCCATGTCCAGACCGCCAGTCCGCTGTTATTTTGACCCACTCTGCGGTGCCATATTCAGTGAATCTTCACTTTGCACAGTGGTATCAAGATATACAAAATTAAATGCAGCTGATATACTTCACTTTTTGTATTAACAATAATATTCACTTTGCACAGTGGGATCAAGTTAT